>OY744482.1:41898279-42110779 GCA_963556165.1 Tipula helvola
ATCATTATTTTATTCAGCTCCATATACCAACATCGCCCCGATTGTGGTAATCCGTAAATACCCTTTTTTAAATGATAAACTTTATGTTCCTCATGTTCATATCCCTGAGGTGGTTCCATATATACAGTTTCTGTTAATGCTGCATTTAAATACGCTGACTTGATATCGTAGAATTTTCTAACTGCGTTTTTCATTAATGATATTGTTAATAATGTTCTTATCGTTTCATATCTGATTACTGGACTGAATGATTCTTCGTAATCGTATCCCAATTTCTGACTGCATCCTACCGCTACTAATCTTGCTTCATGAATTTCTTGGTGTTTTTCTCCTTGCTTAACCTTGAAAACCCATTTACTTTTTATTATTTTAGCGTCTTGGAGTCGTTCTACTTCCTCCCATACTTGAAGATTTTTCATATTTTGCATTTCAGCATCCATTGCTGTTAACCATTTGTCTTTATCAGATGACTCCAATACTTCTTTATACGTCCTTGGTTCTGATTCACTTGTGAAGTTCGTAACGTAATCTTCGTACCTAACTGGCTGGCGTCGTAATCTCTGTGGTCGTTCATTGAGATTTTCTTCCTGTGATCCCACTTGCGTTCTGGGTATTGTCTCTATTGTTGGTTCATCTACTTGGTTCTCAACTTGGTTCTCAACATTCTCTTGTTGATTCTGTTCGTTATATCTAATATCATTCTCCGACGTATCAAATCGCCTTGAACTAAATATCACATATTGTAGTTCATTTTCGTTGTATCTATTCATGTCATCAGCTGTTGATTTTATTCCTCGATTCGTCTCATCGAATTTTACGTCTATTGTCTCATGCACCATTTTTTCTTCTTCGTCGTATATTCTGTAAGCTCTTCTTTCTCTAGATTAACCTACTAGGATCCCCTTTTTCGCCCTTGGTTGCAGTTTTGACACGTTTGGTTTATTGACTTTGTAGTAAGCTAGGCATCCATAAGTTCTTAGGTGTCTTACAGATGGTTTTTTGCCACTCCATAATTCCATTGGTGTTTTTGTAATATATTTCTTCTTCATTGGCGTTACATTATGTATATAACATGCTGTTGCAATCGCTTCACCCCAGAATTGTACTGCTAAATTCCCGTCTAACAACAAACATCTTGTTTTATCCAATAGTGTTCGGTTAGCTCTCTTGGCTATACCATTACTTCGTGAAGAATAATACATTGTTTTTTCATGTTTAATTCCTTTTCTTTTGAAATATTCATTCATTTGAGAGTTAATGAATTCAGATCCGTTGTCTGATCTTATCACCTTTAATTTACTATTTAATTCATTCTCTCTTCTTTCGATTAATTCACATAATTTTTGATATGTTTGATCCTTTTTTTCCAGAAGTTCTGTGAAGTATCTTCTAGAATACTGGTCCACCACTGCTAATGTAGGTGTCGGCATATGGCCACATAAGTCAACATATAACCTTTCGAGAGGTCGTGTAATTTCTTCTTCATCAGTTTTTTCATATGACGTTCGACTCATTTTTCCCATAATGCACTAAAAGTTATTCCTCTGTTTACTATTAGAGGTGTTGTTATCGCACTAAACTTTTCTGGTAGTCCTTCTAATATATATCGGACTAATTCTCTATCGCTTATTGTCTTTCCTAGTCCTTTTATTTGATTTGTTATACCCTGAGCACGTGTCAGGTAATTTTCGATGCTCTCGTTTTGTTTCATTTTTAAACGTGTTAATCCCAGCGTTAATTCCATTCGCTAACTGCAAGTGCTTGGTCTGGCGATAAACTTAACAAAATTAATCTTAATGTTTCTTTATTTTTTTTAATCCATTCGGCATGTTTTATTTTACTTTCTTTATTATTTTCATCTACAGTCGGCTCATCGTTGATTATTGTATCCTCAAACAATAATTTCGCATCTAATAATGCCTCCATTTTGATATTCCATATTGCGAAATTCACGTTGTTCAACATTTCTATTTTATTATATAACTTCATTTTTTTTTTTTATATTATATTTTTCTTTTTAGTATATTATTATTATTTCAATATTATTCACACTTATTATTATTTTTAACTAAGTTCTGCTACCAATTTGTTGTATTTATTGAATAATATTAAATAAAACAAATTCGATTAATTATATTTTTGTGTATTTTATTCAGATATAAATTCCACGCTTCTTATTAATATTTTACAACATCGGAAACTTCATTCGATCCGTCCATCACCAAAAACCTTTTTTTTTTTCTAATATATTATTTAACGTGAAGTTACACACGATTATATGGTATGCACCCAACAGGCATAAATATCGTCACTACAATGATTTAAGAAACTAATTCCAACACTCACAAATCATAACATCTTATGTCACTAGCAAAATCATAAGACATAAGATGTTATGATTCGTGAGTGGAGAATTTTGATTTTAGTAATAAAAAATACAAAAAAGAAGCTTAAATTGATGAAGAAATATTTCTGTGTTTCAAAATTTATTACTGCCTTAATAATGTTTCTGAGATACATTGACTAATTAGTCACAAATCCATACTTTGTAAAGATGAGGGTTTTGGTTAAAGGAGATGGAAAAGATTGAAGAACACATTTCATATGCAATTAACAAGATTGTTAAATTGTTTTATTTTTGAAGTGAAACTTCTTTAGTACCGGGGTGATTTTTAAAATCGATGAAACAAAACAAAAATTACAAGCAAAAAATGAAAAAGCGATATAAAACGAAAAAAGCGACAGTATTTCTTTTATTTTTGAAGTGAAATTTTTTAGGCAGGGTATGATTCGAAAAAAATAAAAGAGTCGAATCAATGCCTCCTAGATTTATATCAATTGATTGCAATTTACAAGTATATTATATAAAACAAGTACAAAAATTGTGTTTGTAAATAATTTGATTGTACACAAATATCTCAAACTTAAGGCCCGTTGCACATTTCAGCTAAGCTAAGCGAGAAATATAGTTTTCGTTAGCTTAGTTAGCTCGCCTAGCTCACCCCTTTGAACTTTCTACCTGATAACTAGTCTTATACACACACACACATTGTTGATTTTATATCTTCCCATTAAAATTTTTTATTTTCAACCGAGGGATAAGAATTTAGCTCACGTCACTTAGCTTAGCTTAGCTGAAATGTACAACGGGCCTAATGCTTAGGATTATTTAGATGTAGGCGGTTATTATATTAAATAACTTATTGTAAATTTACAATAAATAGACAAGCGAAGTTTATAAAACTTAAATTTGTATAGATATTTAAAGGATCATACAATGAGAGTTGGCAAATTAAGATTAAATTTAATACTTTTAAAATAAATATAAAATATATTTCTTTTTCTCGGGCAATTCAAAAATGAAACAATTGGTTTATGCTAGCCACAAAATGAGACATGGAAATTATACTCTGCAATAGTTCCAAATGACATGAGAAAACTGCACCTATGCATCAATCGCTGGTTGCATTACATTAGGTAAATTATTTAGTATTCTGAATTTCTCTTGAAGAAAATGTTTGTTTTAAGCAAAATTCAATTTAAAATATAAACCGAACAATACACCATCACAATTTCGCTTGCGTTCTCAAGCTAAAATATCGCTTTAATATCAGTATTAGTAAATAATATTGCTTTTATTCCGTTTATTGTGTCTCTATAGGTAGATTTTGTATCGAGTTGTGATAATCTTGTTTTATCAGATCATGGAGTAACAGAGATTGAGAAAAATAACTAGATAATGTAGAATGTGCAATTATCTAATTTGGATGTATCTATACAACTCTGACTTTGTATAATACTCCTATAACACTATAAGGATCAATTGACTATTTCTTCAATTTTTGCTGCGAAAAAGCTACACATTTTACTGTATATGCCAGCCGGATCATTGAACGATAAATTGTAGTAATTACAAATTTACAGCTTAAAAAGTTTCACTTCTGTTGCGCGTAGAGACTACACACATTGTTTTTTTATTAGTTTTTGTGTTGCAGAGTAGCCTTAATATTTTTTTTCGTTACAAAAGAAATTGTCTTATAGTGATCTTCTACAACTTGTAATAGATACTGCTTGTATTCCTAGCTCTTGATGCGTTAAAATTGCGTTGTAATTTTTAATGAGCCCTATTCCTCTTTCTGTAACATCATTTACTACTTGCAATTTTTTTACAATTTCCTGCATTCTTAAATATTCCGAGTCATCCTTCCATGTATTAGGGTGTTTTTCAATAAAACTTGGCATCCTTCCAAATAAAAGTTCAAAAAATTGCTTTGTATTTCTGGGCACAAAATCTTCTATTTCGGTATATTCCACATTCTCAGGTACGACCGATTTCTTCAAATATAAAATTTTATATTCGTTTTCTTCTTCTAATTTTCGAACCATTGCCGTTTTTTTCTGGCTGTCTACATCCTCATCGAAAAATTAAAGGGCTATTAGAATATCACTTAAATACCATAAATGGTTTGAAAAACTTTTCAATGCAACTAATGATACCGTTGGATTGATATTTTTGTATGCTACTAGCTCCTTTAGTAAGTTTAAATCATTTCTTGGCGCTGATGTTGGGTTCATGCATGTAAACCATTTTTTTAAATAAATTTTAGTGATAGAAATGTTGAAGTCGCATAGCCCTTTGGATACAGATGCTGAAAAAAGAAAATGAAATTAATTCAGTTAGACAATCATTTTAAAATTATTTAATTGAACGTACGAGTGAGTTTGAACTCTTTTCGAAACAAGTATATTTTTAGGCTGTAAATAATTTTTGACATCCATCGCGCTCTGCTGGTGGCAACTGGGTATCGAATTGTAAATGTAAGTGGTTCTCCCAGAAACAAAAATGATAAATATAAAAATTCTTTATAATCATCTCGCCCATTATGTAATTTTCCAAGTTGGTCATTTATAAAGGTAATAATACATTCCACCTCTAGGGAACTGAAGATTTCTTGGACACTTGAATCAGCTAAACCAGCGTTTATCTGGTTATGATTAGAAGAATTTTTTTTTTTTTTTTTTTTATACTGAGAAAAATCTACAAATATGACTTGAATTTATAACATACTGAACATGATAGAATAAAAATTAAATTAAACGAAAAAAGAATAAAAATTGACCTAAAAATATTTTTAGGTTGGAGCAAAATGTTGCTTCAACCTACGTTTAAAGCTGTTTTTACTTAAGTAAAAGTCGAACAGATGGTCGATTTTATTAAAACTCTTCGACATCATGTTTACCGGTTCATTGTCACCATAGTTTGTTCTGTGTTTATTCAGATGAAGGAACTCATGATCTCTTAAATTCCTACTCGGTGCCTTTATTTTAATTGATTCCAGTATGGATGGTGCATCGATTTGATCAAGTAAAATATTTCCAATAAACGAACACTTTAGAAGCTCTCGTCTATTTGCCAATGTTGTCATTTGATAGGTTTTGCATCCAGTAGCATATGATGGTAATCGCTTCAGGTTAACGTGGTGCGGTAAGTCATGGTCATAATCCCATCCGTCTTTACACGTTATATACCGTATAAACTTTTTTTGGACACTCTCGATTTTTCTGATAGGTTCGTCGTAAAAAGGACACCAGATGTTGACAGCATATTCAAGTTGAGATCTCACGTAGGCATAATACAGGATCTTGATTGTCTCTAGGTCATGAATATCCCCAGTCCAACGCTTAATAAAACCAAGCATGGAATTGGCTCTAGCAACGCATTGTTCAATATGCTTAGTAAAGCACATGTTTTCAACGAAAGTAACCCCTAGGTCTTTAATCTCGAATACTTTTTGTAAAAGTACGCCATTTATTTGATATTGTTGTGTAACAGGGTTAACTTTTCGATGGAACGATAAACTCTTACACTTGTTGATGTTGAGACTGAGGAGGTTAGACTCACACCATTTCGCTAGATTGTCGATGTCTTCTTGTAGCTTATGGGTATCGCCGATGTTTTCTACTGTTTTAAAGATTTTGAGATCATGTGCAAACATTAATACCTTAGAATGTTGTATTACTTCAGTAACGTCATTGCTGAAAATTATGAAGATCCAAGGACCAACATGAGAGCCTTGTGGTACTCCTGAAGTAGCTTGAATTGATTCTGATCTTCTATTACTAAGCTCAATATACTGAATGCGATTACTCAAATATGATTTAAACCACGCAATTCCATTGCTTTTTAAATCTTTGAAACAGCTGAATATCGGGCCCACTTGATATTTCCTTTAACAAGTTACTAAAAACAGCAGATACAATTAATTCATATATATGATGTCTGCAAGCGAACCACAATAAACTTCTGCCAATTCTTTTTTCAAGAAGACTGCAGGCTCCACTTAGCCTACCGACGTTGCTGGAAATTGTATCGAAGCACATTCCTCTAATATTCTCGGTAATATTCCAGTCTTCAAGCATTTTAAATACCATCTCGCACTGCTCTTTACCTGTTCCTTGTCTAATCATTGGAACTCCCAATAATTTAGTTTTACCACAACCGGAAACTATGACGCACAATCGGTCAACCATTTTTTTCTCTGTTATATATTCTAACATTTTTCCATCCCAATGTATAGTTAGAATAGAATCAGGACTGAAAGACTTAAATATTTCATCACTAATTTCCTTCCTGACTCGTTGTCAACTGCGACGTATGGTCTCTGAATTGCTTATTTTCGATCGATCTAGCGCACCTACTACATTCTTATCAATGACGTTCTTCATATGTAGCGTTGACAGAGATGAAGCGGCATAATTTGTTTGCTTTAGTTTCTTTTCAACTGGTGCCTGATATTCACTGCCACTCGAAGAAAGAGTTAGTGAGCTTGTATCCGAAATTATTAAGTATATATCTGTTTCTTGAGCTCTACTTGTTGAAGGTTGTGGATTACTCGTCGCCAATGTGACATTGCTCTCATCAATTGATCTTAACGAACGAACATTAAAGCAATAATATGTCTTTGATGCTCAAGAAACCGCAAGTTTGACGGATCTGCTATTTTTTGAATATTAAGACCATGTGCAATGTCAAAGAGTTTCCATCCATCATGTAAGAAAATTTCTCTTTTATTTGTTTCAGTTTCACTTTTCCTATTAATATTTTTATTAAGATGCCGATATGTATCATGCAGTTTAATGATTTTTTTTTGTGGTCAAAAGGTAAAATATCTTATTTCAAGTTTCAATTTTTTTTTAGAGAGTTAGAAAAAGTTGAATATTATATTCATTTTTCACTTATGTCGACTAAAGTTGCTATGGCTTTGCGACCAAAGCCTTTGGCCACTAGGTGTTACCACTTAAATTAAACGAAGTGAGGTTAGAGGAGAGATACAGCACGTTGAATTTTAAAAAAGGTAAAATAGCTTAAGTCGACTTAAGATATGATAGTTTACCTTTTGAGCACAGTTTTTAGTAATATTACTCTTCTCCTGATGAGGAATCCCAAATTTCTGCCAAATAACAGCTAGCTTATCCGCAACAATGCTAGCTTGCACATTTAAATTCGTATTTGTCAACTTGTGGAGGAATCGACTAATTACATCTCGATTCGTTGGAAGGTTATCATTCGGTAGATTTTCAATAGATTTCGTTCGCAGAGCCACTTGTGGTTGGTAAAGTAACTTCTGATGTTTGGAAAAACTTTCTCTACCAGTAGATTTACTGAAATCACTTTGTGGCAGAAATTTGATAGTAAACAAATCAGACCAGTTGGACCGGTTGAAAATTTACCATCCCCCAGTTTCAATAACTGCTCAGAAAATTCAGCATTAAATCTCCAGGCAACCGTGTCCTCATTTTTGTTGTTAAATTAATTTTCTGACCATATCTCCAAAGATACGCAGATTTAAAACATGCATTAAGTACATCTGATGGTGTTGATCGTGGTACAACAGGCAAGATTTGACGAAAGTCATTTGCTAAAAGTACGAAAGCTCCTCCCAATAGCCTACTATTTCCTCTCAAATCTTACCGAGTTCTCTCAACGGCTTCAAGGACTCTTTTGTGCGCCATTATACACCCATTCCATATAATAAGTTTGCAGAATGTATAAGATTTAGTGGTAGCTTGAAGGTCGAATGAGCAGTTCTGCCTCCTTCCAACAGTGTAACACATTACGAATTTCAGCTAGCAGTAAATTGATCAGGAATGTTTTTCCCGTTCCACCAGATGCATCAAGAAAATATATGCCACCGCTTCCGTTGGCAATCATTCCCAAAATCGCTTCCAATTTTAAATTGGGTAGTTCTGCCCTTTGTCTTGATTCAGTAATGAGTTC
Organism: Tipula helvola; assembly: GCA_963556165.1. Lineage (NCBI taxonomy): Eukaryota > Metazoa > Arthropoda > Insecta > Diptera > Tipulidae > Tipula > Tipula helvola. Next base: position 41,906,558 of record OY744482.1, read on the forward strand.
GCTTCACCATTGGATTACATTGTCCAATAAAAGCTCGTTTTTTCAGAGGCATTCTAAAATAAATAGAAAACATACTAACGTACACCAGATATTGAAGTCATCCTCACCGAAATGAAATGTTTTCAATGGTCTTTCTCATCTTTTTTTCACTAGAACTATGATGCAAATTTCGACGTACTTGCTGGCTTGACAATACTTACTTCAGCTATTTCTCCTGGGTTTCTTGGTGATTGCGAAATTGGTAAAAACTTTTGAAAAACAAATTTAAATTATTGGTCCATACTCCTAGTTACTAATTTCTAAAGAGTGGTTATATTCCTGTAAGCTGTACAACCAAAGTTGAATTCAACATTTAACTTTTCGGCAATAGTTAAATCACTAACAAACTTTTTGACCATTGTGTTACTCTTATACATTCCAATGCACGTCCTGCGTATAATATAAACCAAATTAAAGATAAATACACTACTGGAACCATATAATTCGCACATCTCACACATATATTGACCGTAAATAATGGATTATGAATCACCGATTCCCTCTTAGCATCATAAAATCAACCTACGGTTTTCGTTTTTTCCTCAAGTACTATGGTATGTAAGTAACCATGGACATAAACAACCATGGGCCGGGTGTTGGTGATCTTGTTGTTTGCACAACTAAAGGGGGACTGGCTTATCTGATCTGATAAATGGTTGCCTTAAGTATACAACGATTTTCATTGATGAGTACATGATATAATTTGTGAAACTTCATTTAGCCCTGGTATCTGCAGTAACTAAACTTTTGGACAACATTTTTCGCTTGTAGATGTGATTGCTCTCCTGCAAGTAGCTTAAAAAAATTGGGTGGAGTTGTTCTTATTGTCGTAAATTCTTTACTCTGCAGTTTGCCGATTAATTTAGTACCATATAGTAGAACAAGTCTGCACGAAGATTAACATCAACAAAAGAATATTCAATTTAAACAGCATACATACCATCCAGAAAATGGAGTTTACGCGAGATGTAGTGATGCCAAATTCTTCAGATTTACTATTGGTGACTGGTAAATTCAATCTGCCAAATGTTAGTTGGAAACTCGACCACGAAGAGAATGGCATACTTCAATACAACATTTCATCAGAGAAATAGAAAAGCTATCAGATTGATGTAGATGACACAGACTTCAGTAAAGTATTTGAATCTAAATGTCTTCGTAAGACCCTTGATAGTCTTCGAGCATTTGGATTTTCTTTTAAATTTGTATAACGGTTCAGCTCGTGTATGTGTTAATTGGAAATAAAAATTCCAAAGTTAGGTAGTAGGTTAATTGAAAAAATGACTCTAAAATCTTGAATGTCACATGCTAGCTCTATTTGTTCATCCAACAAAACATATGGAGCCACAATACCAGATGTCCGAGAGCTTGTGAAAGATAGATCTTTACATTTATTAGCATTCAAAGACAACTTATTTAAAATACACCACTCACCAAATATGTCAAGTTCATGTTGCAGACGTTCCGTGTCAGTGAAAGTATTATTATTGGCATACATTTTTAGATCATCTGCATATAGAAGACATCTAGAAAAATTAAAGCACTGAACGATGTCATTAATAAAAATTATAAAAAGTATTGGTCCCTAGATATGAATGCCATCAATTTCTGTAAAAGAATCTTATGATTTATTTTATCGAAAGCTTTAGAAAAATCGGTGTAGACGACATCAACCTGCCCGCGAGCTCCCATGGCGACAAATACATGCCAAGAAAAAATCATCAAGTTAATAATTGTAGATCAACCCTGTAAAAAACCATGTTGGTACTCACTGATTTTATTTTTCAAATGAAAATCATGTCTCCATTGAACTAAAGATTCAAAAAGATTAGCAATCACGGATTGAATTGAAATGCCCCTACAGCAAGTAAAGTCGCTTCTACTGCCTGATTTAAAAATCGGCCCAAGAAAAGATAATTTCCACACCCCAGGAAAGGAAGCATGCACCCTTGTCAGCCTTCAAACCCTGTAACCCATTGAGTACCTCAGAGAAAGTAATGACGCCAAATCCTTGCTCGTGCCGCCCTCATCGAACGAGCTATGGAAAAAATATGCAAACCAGTGACAGTCCTGTGATTTCCCCTTCGTATTGATGAAAGAAAAAAATTGTTTTGGATTGGAAGAAATTTCCTTCTCTATCTGTAGCATATATATTTTATACAAGAAAAAAAAATGTAAACTCCTTGCACAGATTACGGTAATTTCGTTTAGCATTAATGTCAACAGTTCGTTTAAAAGCCTTAAATGCTTTAAACTTACGATTAGCAATATTTTTCAAGCGAAACTTAAACCATGGCTCAGCGTAAACGGAGTTCACGAGTTTTTTTGGTGAAAATAACTCAAAACCAGTATTCAAAACTTGATAAAATTCAGACACGGCATCCGAGATGTTCAAATTGTGGAACAGGCACATTCGCTTTCTCAAAATCATAATTAAAGTCATTACTAATACTAAATGCACAAGAGTCAAAATCTACAAAATAAAATATAATCAAAAGTGGTGTGTGATAGATGCTGGAATGACCAGCTAAATCAAGATATGACTCCATTTCAAGGTCATCTGAGTCATCAGTATTGAACTGACGAGTCCCAAACTTTCCCAAGGTATCAAATATCTTGTTAGAAGGGTCATCCGAAGTTGATCCATAAAAATCGGCGTTAGTCCAGCTCCAGGCAATTTTCGGTAAATTAAAATCACCTGCAAATAAAATAATATGATCATCGCTATCCATTAGCGGTAATAGCTCATCATTAACAAAATTCACAAAACCTTTGTAGACATCAGCGGTACTGCCATGCGGAACATACACAGAAACCAAAAATAGCCAAAACTCACCAAATTAGACTTCAACAATAAGTGACTCGCCATTGTATGATAATAGATTTACGCGATAATCCCCACCTTTAATTATGACGTTATCGGGCTCACGATCCTTTTCGAAATACAGTGTAAGACGGTGGAAAAAATTCTTCTGAGTTAAAATTAATGTTTAACCAGGTCTCAGTAAGAATGACAATGTCATAATCATTACACAAGATATGAAAACTGTAACTATTGCTGTTGTTCGATGTATTGTGTTTGTTACATGTGATATTAGTGATGTTGATGATAGAATCGTTTATATTTTGTGAAATTAAAGATCTGGGGGTCATATTTAATGAAAATATAACATTTAATAGCCAAAGCGAACTCAATGTTTTGGTTCTCAATATTTCAAACGATGGACAAGTGAATTCCAAGACATACATTATTGACGCTGTATTTCGCCTATGTAAGATCTCAAGAAGAGTATGTGGCAACTGTTTGGAGTCCTAAATATTCAATTCATATCAATAGAATTGAAAGTTTGCACTCTTGCAAATAGAAGACTTTTTTTGGATGCTGTCTTTATAGGAAATGTTCTTCTTTGTCACATTGATTCACCGTAAATCACTGAAAACATTTCAATTTTTGTTCCAGGTATGAGGCTCCGCTTTCATATTAATAGATTGGCCAAATCACTTAACTTTGCGGAACATCAATTATTGTCAAATTTCTTTCTTAAAAATCTTAAATGTATTTACTAAATCGATTTCTTAAATAAGTTGTCAGTTAGGTATACATATATCCTAACCATTATAGCAATAATCTGGCAGTACTCAGCAAGGAATTATTAGTCTACCAAAATATTTACACAAGAACGTCTATACTATGTATACATCGATAAACTTTTATTCGAATTTCATTTCCCGTACTATTAAAATTTCGAAACTGTCACAAATGTCCAAACTTAAAAAACAAACAATTTCAAGAAATTTGGCACAACATTTTATTGCAATCTATAATCATTATGAGTATATGACCCGATTCGAAAATTTCCAAAAAAAATACGACCAAACATCACACTCTCATCAGAGATAGAACAAGCATTAAAACGATTATTGTGTGTTTGTTTAGTATCGATAAGATGGTACAAAAACATAACCAAAACAAAAAAAACGAAAAGTTCAATTGATGTTGCATAACTATAGAATAAAACTCGAGTAACACAAATAGCAGCTAAATATACAAACAACAAAAGAGATCATTGATTTGTTAAATTGACAGGAAATTTATTTCTTCTTTCTATTTTCTTGTCTTGTGTAGCTTTATTGTGTACTTTTACAGCACAGAATGACAAAACAAAACTAACTGTATATATATGTATGCAGGGCCTATCAGAGGGTGGGCCAGCCGGGCCATACGGCACGGGCCCCCGATTTTTAGGGGCCCCCGAATTTTTTGTTACTATAGATTTCTCATTTGCGCTTGCTCTTCGATAGTATTTTGTCTTTGTAACAGGAACAAGATGTGTGACAATTTAAAATTTGACATTGAAGAGCGTTTTGTTTGCTTCGATTCATTCTCTGGAAAAACCGGAGAAGAAATGGTGTGCCAGAATTCTTGAAATTTGTCGGATATGGAATTAAATTTTAATTTATGTATTGCCCGAGCATATGATAATGGTGCAAATATTGCCGGCAAGCTAAACGGTGTGCAAGCCATTCTTACGAAGCGTAATCCTAATTCTATTTTTTCCAGCTGTGGGAACCACACATTAAATCTTATTGGAGTTGATTCAGCTGAATCGTGTAAAGAAGCTGTACAATTTTTTGGAGTTATACAACAAATGTATAATTTTTTTAGCAGTAGTCCGCGGAGATTGGAGGTTTTAAAGAAACATATCCGTATGTCTCTTCACTCGATTTCCAAAACTAGATGGTCTGCTAGAATAGATGCAGTAAAACCAATAGCCAAATGTCTATTATCTATTCGAGATGCTTTAAATGAAATGCATTCCTTTAATTTACCACCACACGCAATCGTTGAATTACACTCAATTGAGAAATATTTAAATAAATTTGAATGTGTTTTGCTCTCTATCATATGGCTCGAAATTTTGACAGATTTGCATCAGACAAATTTGGTAATTGAAGCTCGAAATGCTACACTTGATATTGAGCAAAATAATGTTGAAAGTCTAGTAATGAGATTTCGCAATTTAAGCGGAATGTGGAATGAAATATTTGCGAAAGCAAAAGCTAAAGCACGTGAATATGGAGTTACATGTGATTTTGCCATTAATAGAACGATACGGACACAATCGGATGCTGAAAAATACTACAGGATAAATGTGTTTAACGTAATAGTTAATTCGTAATAGCTGGCTTACAAAGGCGATTTCAATCTTTACAAAAAATCTGCAATCTTTTCGGTTTTCTTTGGTCATTTCCAAATTTGACTGATGAAAAAATTGAAGCTGCGAGTGAGTTATCAAACGAGATACTAGATGAGGTAAAATTCCTTAAAAAAATGTATGTAACTAATTTCAATGCAGATCCGACATCAACAAATTTATTAGAAAATATTCTCAGTAAAAATTCAGCGGGTTTATTTCCGAATCTTATCATTGTCTTAAGAATATTTTTAAGTATTCCTGCATCTGTGTCTTCAGCCGAGAGGAGTTTCAGTGTTCTTAAAAGAATAAAAAAATTTCATCGCTCAACAATGGCAGAACAACGGTTAAATGGATTGACAATGTTAAACATTAACCACGACATCGCAAGAAAAATTAATTTTGAGCAAATCATTAGAGAATTTTCTAATAATAAAACGAGAAAAGCTTCAATCTAATAAATCCTAATAAATACTAAAATGAATTCATGTGATATAAACTTAAGATTGTTTTATTTTATTTTTATGGGGCCCCATTTTAATAATTTGGCCCAGGCCCCCTGCTAGCTCTGAAAGGCCCTGTATGTATGTACTGGTACTTATAACGAGTCGAGCGTAGAAGACGAAAACCTAAAACTTTTTTGACAATCCTATGTACGTATATATGGTACGTATCGAAGAAAGACACTATTACTTGGTAAGAGTTTATCTATATAACGTCTCTAATTTTTGTTGTTGTTGTTCGTTTAGTTTTTTTGGCATGTGACAGTTCAATAGTTTTTAATTTTATTTATACAGAAAACGTTTTTTTTTTCTAGAAGAAATACGAACAACGAGGTTTCATTCTCATACACACTCATCATCTCGCATCGATAAAACTTTTTTGTTGAAAGCCAAATCAACAGCATACGTTAAGGGTTTTTATTGTATGTATGTCTGTTTACTATTTGCATACTAAACGACGTTAAATTTATCTCGTATTGTACTTTACGTATATGTTCCTCCTCCGAACCAACAACAACTTTACAATATAAACTTTTTGGCAGCATAACATTTTAATGAGTTTTTTTTTTGTACTTTCTAATGTTTATGGTGTACATACAAGATAGTGTGGAGGAGATATGATTGTTAGATGGATCATAATATTTAGAATTGAAATAAAATGTGCTTTCTTACTTATAAGTAATCTACATACATACATACATATATGTATGAAAGGAATTACATGGATTAATTTTTTTAGAAAATGTTCCTTTCCGCATTTTGATCTCATCTACATAATGTGTGTATGTATATCGCATAATACTGCAAATAAACTTTTTAATCTGTCAATTATATGGTTTCGTTGTTTTATTTTTTTTTATGTTTGTTTGTGAATATTAGAATGCAAAACTATACAAAATTTTACTTGTCACTGTCAAAAAGTATTACACATAACGATTCGAACATATTTTTGTGTGATAAGTCATGTAAAATATTGCAAATGTAAAAAATGTTCGTGTTAATTGACAAACATAAAATTTGTGACATGTATCACAAAAAAAAATAAGCTTTTACTATAGATTATTGTGTGGACGATTTTGATATAATCAAAAAGGTTAATAACTTACACTTGATATAATATCGAAATTTAGATTGCGATACCTTAATGAATTTCTCAAGATTAATGACTCTCAACTTTGTATACGATATGAGTGCATCTACCTTTATAAATATTTACTTAATGACTAAAGCTTTTCACTATATGAATTGTCGTCCGGCTAGGACATACATAACATATGTGTGTTTCTTTCATGTATATCGAAAAGCACAAAACATATACACAACTTGAGATGAGCAAGCAAACAATCAACTTCATATAGCATTTACTTTACGTATGCAGCTTACGCTCTTGTTTACTGTTTTAAGTTAGGTTTACTTTTACTTAACAAGTAAATAAAGTTTTGTTTATTTTGTACAATATTTTTGAACTAATTTAATTACATTTGTTGGTTTTTTCTCTGTCTAACGTTGTTATACATAGAAAATGTGGACAATTTTTGTGTCCGCCATTTGGTATAAAATTAGATTATCTCTATAGTAAAATTTACCTTCACTGTATCATTACCCAAGTTATTGGGTAAAAACACAGTTTGGTCGCACGAGAGAAACAAAACCCGCACAGTACTTTGATGATTTTTTTTCCCGGAAACTGCGCGTTTTCAGAATAATCTAAGCAAGTTTTCAATTGTTACCTGGACAATATTTTGTCAATGTTAGCGCTAATTTTTAATTAAGTGTGTGGAAAACGGTTCCCTCTTGAATTGCAATTTTTCTACCACCAAGTAAACATCTATATACTAATGAAAATAGAAACATTTAGGTCTGGGATTTATGCTCGTTATACGTTTTTTCAACGTTCATCCACCCATTTTAAAACATTGCATAAGTGCCTCCACATAATTTTTTTTCCAAAATTTCGATAAACTGTTAAATTAAATTATTAAATTATGTGAATATGGATGTGAACGGATTCGAGGGGTCGGCCGAATATGGATCTAAAGAGCATTAATTTGGTTTACCACCTTTTACTTATATAAGCAGATGTCGTTCTGAAGAGATTAGCTGATGCTAACCTTCGGTGAAATAGCTTGAAATGTAATTTTTTCCACATCACATGACTTTGCGGAGTTTTGTGAAAAAAAAATGTATGAAGCACCTTACCACCACACCATTCCATCTAGCGTCAAATGGTGAAGCAGAACATTTTGTCAGAACATTTAAAGCCACAGCGACAAAAGAAATGAGAGAAGGAGGTACAACCGATCTTGCTTTGCTGACATTTATGAGTACTCACCGTTTCTCTCCAGGAGCCAATAATAATTTGCCGAGTGAAATTTTGCATGGCAGGCAACCTAAAAAACACATCTGTCTTTGTTGTTCTCATGATCGAGTAAGGACAAATTTAAAATAACAAAGTTCTGTACCAACCAAGCAGTGTATCTTAGGAACTTTTCAACTGGACAAAAATGGCTGAAGGGAACCACCACTAAAGTGATTGGCCGAATGCTCTACATAGTCAACAGTGAGAGGGGCCAGTTGAAGCCACACCAGAACCAGCTGAGACCTCGATTTTAAATAGCAGCTTGCAAAACAAAAATATCTAGAAAGGGGTACACGACAACAGTGGCCCATTTTTCGACATTCATTGTCAGAAGCTGACAGCTATAACATACCCCACAGGTGTTCACGTATCCGGAAACAAACAGTGAGATTTATACCTTAATTTAGTAGCGGAGGAATAATGTGTTTGCGGCTTTAAAACAACAATCAATTACCGACACACATACACGTATACATTCAAGTCATTATTATTTATTGCTCTACCAAATAAAAATATATAATCAATGCAAGAGGGTTATGCAAACATTTTGAAACCGGAGCTAACTTTATCGGTTTCAATTCAAAACTGTAAACACTCTACAATTTATTGCAAGTTCGTTCAGACTAAAAGATGATGGCAATTTTCAGATCTTCAATTTTTCGACTCACGGCCTATTAAATAACCCTGTGTAAGTTTCTTATTGGAAAGAATATTTTCACCAACTGCACTTTGTTTCTATGTGAAGAAACACAACACAAACGATCATGTCGGCCCTATCGTCTTACTAACAGTTAAAATCTTTCATCATTGAAATGAAGGTTTGTACGATTAATGGAGCAATGAAATTTGTAAAAGAGCGATCACATTTTTTCTAGAATGTTAAAATCTTATGTTGAGAATTTCGACCAACAAAAATGCAAACTAAAATTTTTAAAATTCGGTTTATTAATTTTCACATCAAAAATTAGACAAAACTTTAGTAGTATTCAAAATTCCAATTACGGCAAAATTTTATTATTTTAAATTTGATTACCTTTTTGATACTGTTAAAGTTAGCCGAAAGTTTCCAGCCGAAAGTGAAAAGTCGGTAATGCAGATTGCATTATTCCAGCCGAAAGTTTCCAGCCGAAAGTGAAAAACGGTAATGCAGATTGCGTCATCCCAGCCGAAAGTAAACAAAAATCGGTATTGCAGATTGTGTTATCCCAGCCGAAAATCAAAAATTAAGTTAATATCGATCGGTAATGTTTAGCCTAAAACAGACTACGGAATGTAAGGATGTATGATAATCATTGAATACCTTTGTTATTATTCTTATATGGTAAAACATGAATGCAGTTCCTCGTGGAAAATTATGGAAAACTCGAGAAACCCAAAAAATATTTTAATTGGAATAAAAACCGCCTCTAGAATGATATGTCTGGAGATGTATTTTATTGATGTGACTTGTCAGTAGCTATCGCAGGGAAATTTTATATAAATTTTCTAATGATTTTTGGAAAATCGAATTTTCCGCGATTTCTGACGGGAAACTTGAACTGAATTTTTCCCTGCGATAGCTATTGACAAGTCACATCATTATAATACATCTCCAGACATAACACTCTAGAGGCTGATTTTATATAAATTTTCTAATGATTTTTGGAAAATCGAATTTTCCGCGATTTCTGACGGGAAACTTGAACTGAATTTTTTCCCTGCGATAGCTACTGACAAGTCACATCAATAAAATACATCTCCAGACATAACACTCTAGAGGCTGACATTTATTTTTTACTTTCGGCTGGAAAGTTTTTCCAATTTTCCGCGATTTCTGACGGGAAACTTGAACTGAATTTTTTCCCTGCGACAGCTATTGACAAGTCACATCATAAAATACATCTCTAGACATAACACTCTAGAGGCTGATTTTACATAAATATTCTAATGATTTTTGGAAAATCGAATTTTCCGCGATTTCTGACGGGAAACTTGAACTGAATTTTTTCCCTGCGATAGCTACTGACAAGTCACATCAATAAAATACATCTCCAGACATAACACTCTAGAGGCTGACATTTATTTTTTACTTTCGGCTGGAAAGTTTTTCCAATTTTCCGCGATTTCTGACGGGAAACTTGAACTGATTTTTTCCCTGCGATAGCTATTGACAAGTCACATCATTATAATACATCTCCAGACATAACACTCTAGAGGCTGATTTTATATAAATTTTCTAATGATTTTTGGAAAATCGAATTTTCCGCGATTTCTGACGGGAAACTTGAACTGATTTTTTCCCTGCGATAGCTATTGAAAAGTCACATCAATAAAATACATCTCCAGACATAACACTCTAGAGGCTGATTTTACATAAATATTCTAATGATTTTTGGAAAATCGAATTTTCCGCGATTTCTGACGGGAAACTTGAACTGAATTTTTTCCCTGCGACAGCTATTGACAAGTCACATCAATAAAATACATCTCCAGACATAACACTCTAGAGGCTGACATTTATTTTTTACTTTCGGCTGGAACGTTTTTCCAATTTTCCGCGATTTCTGACGGGAAACTTGAACTGAATTTTTTCCCTGCGACAGCTATTGACAAGTCACATCAATAAAATACATCTCTAGACATAACACTCTAGAGGTTGACATTTATTTTTTACTTTCGGCTGGAACGTTTTTCCAATTTTCCGCGATTTCTGACGGGAAACTTGAACTGAATTTTTTCCCTGCGACAGCTATTGACAAGTCACATCAAAAAAATAAATCTCCAGACATAACACTCTAGAGGCTGATTTTATATACATTTTCTAATGATTTTTGGAAAATCGAATTTTCCGCGATTTCTGACGGGAAACTTGAACTGATTTTTTTCCTTGCGATAGCTATTGACAAGTCACATCAATAAAATACATCTCCAGACATAACACTCTAGAGGCTGACATTTATTTTTTACTTTCGGCTGGAACGTTTTTCCAATTTTCCACGATTTCTGACGGGAGACTTGAACTGAATTTTTTCCCTGCGACAGCTATTGACAAGTCACATCAATAAAATACATCTCTAGACATAACACTCTAGAGGCTGATTTTACATAAATATTTTAATGATTTTTGGAAAATCGAATTTTCCGCGATTTCTGACGGGAAACTTGAACTGAATTTTTTCCCTGCGATAGCTATTGATAAGTCACATCAATAAAATACATCTCCAGACATAACACTCTAGAGGCTGACATTTATTTTTTACTTTCGGCTGGAAAGTTTTTCCAATTTTCCGCGATTTCTGACGGGAAACTTGAACTGAATTTTTTCCCTGCGACAGCTATTGATAAGTCACATCAATAAAATACATCTCCAGACATAACACTCTAGAGGCTGACATTTATTTTTTACTTTCGGCTGGAACGTTTTTCCAATTTTCCGCGATTTCTGACGGGAAATTTGAACTGATTTTTTCCCCTGCGATAGCTATTGACAAGTCACATCAATAAAATACATCTCCAGACATAACACTCTAGAGGCTGATTTTATATAAATTTTCTAATGATTTTTGGAAAATCGAATTTTCCGCGATTTCTAACGGGAAACTTGAACTGAATTTTTTTCCTGTGATGGCTATTGAGAAATCCAAAAAAACGATTCATCTTCAGATACACAGTCTACAGGTTGATTTTGTTCCAATTTTGTTAATTCTTCTGATTTTGAAATGTTTTCCGCGATTAGATTAAACGAAGTTTTCCACGTAAGACTATTTACAAAATTGTTTGTTACAAGCGTATCCTATTTACTTTCAGCTGATAACCACAAATTTTTTTATTTTTGGCTGGAATGTTAATAAGGTAATCTGCATTATCGACTTTTTACTTTCGGCTGGAAAATTTCGGCTAACTTTAACAGGGTACCTTTTTGTATGCTGAATTGATAAATCGAAAGAGCTGAGTCTAAATTTTCGAAATAAATTACTGCTACAAATAAACTTCATGTTTTAGTAAAAGTAAATGTTACGACGTGTCTCGGCACATGTTATATAAGAAGAACAAATGTAATTTATTTACTGTCACAATGATAAATGGCACTACCAGCCAAATCCTCTTTGATAAGTTCCGAAATTTGACTTTCATCGAAAATCAATCATAAACACCCACAACGTACCATCAAATTTTCCCCACAAACAATCGAACAAAATGTATTTATCGAAAAACCATGCCTAATTAAATTTCATTTAAAATCAATCAAATAATAAAAAAATATTCAGTTAATTTTATTTCTAGCTGACACGCATTCAAATGTTAAATTTTCCAGAAACTGATTGAATTATCTTTCCCAAGAAACACAACCAAGAGAAGAAACTTTTTTTGTTTTTTGTTTTTTTTTAAACAACCGAACACAAAATTTATATATCCCTTCTGCATCATTCAATACCGAATCAATTGAAAATTTATATCGAACCGAGTGAAAATAAATAAGGAAAATGAAATTAACTCTTGAACGACTAACAGGAGCAAAAAAAAAAAAACAAAAAAACTTTTCTTTTTGAGCTTTTGCTTATTGATTCATTTTCCACGTACTTTTTTACTACTTTGTATTTTTTTCCTTCGTTTGTTTCTTATACACTCGTATACATAAATTGTGTTATAAAGATAACACATATCTTGTACGGAACGCCCACATGATCGCAGAAACGCCTTTTCTTTACAATACTAAAATGTTTGTGTATAAATAAAAAAAGCTCAAACAATTTATTCGACTTTTTTTTTGGTTTATGTGTATAAGCTTTCGGTTTTGGGAGACGCCCATTGAAAGCAAACATAAAATTATGTGTATAAGAAAAAAAATCTTACGAAAAAAGCTCACGTAAAAAAGCTCAAACAAAAAAAACACTTTTCTTTTCTGTACACATGTATATTGTCCATTTGTTTCAAGTTTTGTGACTAAATTTAATTTTCTTTCGTATTTTGTACGTTTGTGTGTACCTACAAAAAAAAAGCGAAAAACTTTCGAGAAAATTGAAAAAAGCACATTAAAATGATTTGTTTTCTTCAAGAAAATGAAAAAAAAAAAAGTCTACACAACAAATAAAATAAAATAAAAAATTAAATAAACGACTGCAGTGAAAATAAATATTAAGGATGTCAAGGGATAAAGAGAGAAATTATTTTTGTATCCTCTATACGTACTATATACATATAGCACGAGTACGTATTTGGTGATATTAAAAATGGAAAACAACTAAATCCGCTTTGGCAAACACAGCATAATATTTAAAAAAATAAAATGAACCAAAAAAAATTTCCAGCCGAGGCGCATAAATATTATTAAATTAAAAAATAAAAAACAAAACGAGAGAGAATTACAAAAGCTTTTTTAGACATTAATCATTGCCATTCTAGCTTTTTTGTGTTTTGTTTTTGTTTTTCCCATCTTAACTTTAGTTTATTGCTGTGCATTTTGTATACACTTAGATACAGAAGAGTTCCTATACAAAATGTTTGTTGTTGTTGTTGTATTATTATGATTAAAAAAGAAAAAAGAAAAAATGCATCTGCATCTGATGATGGTGATATTTATTCTAAGTAGGAAAATTGTACATATTTACGTTGAGGTAGAAACAATGGTCGGAAAAATGATAAATAATCCTTTTTGTCCTGTGTACATTATATCTATATGTGTGTTTAATTTTCTTTTCAAAAATTATAATTTACAAATGGATATATGCATGTAGGTATACGTTTTGTGGTTGTGGTAGTAGTAGGATGGCTGAAAATTTTTAGCGACATTGTAATTAAGATAAAATATTTCGTTTTTGTCTGTATTTCAGGCATTTATATTTGGTGGAGTATTTATAGTCTATAATATACGTACATAATATTTTATTCGTGCCAATTAGTAATTATGCTCTGGGGTGTGTGTGTGTATTATGCTCTACTGACTGACTCTATATAATTATCAATATGTAAATAATACCATTGTTCTACATTATTACGATTGTTTGTTCGGTTTTTAATTAAAATGATATGATCTACCTACCTACATGATTTGCTTTTTATGGTGGCCTCTCCTTACGTTATTTACCTAATTACTTTTATTTATTTATTTTAAATATATGATGTGTGGATACATTTTTCCAATTATAACCTTATTGTTTGATATTTCAGAAGTCATGGTAACAGTATTGGAACCGATTATTATAGTATTGCATGACATTTAATTTTTTTTGCTGATACCTAAAAAGGCATCAAATTAACGCTTTAAACTGGTCCGTTCTTAACCTCATAAAGTCATGATTAGCATGAAGCTATACTTTTATTTATTTATTAACCTACAGTAAATATACAATCGGTAAGCAAACATACAAAAACAAAACTTAACAATTATCAATAGACTAAAATAAAATCAACTCGTTTCTAAACGAATTTCTTATCCTGTTAAAATCGAAACCTCGTAAACCGAATAAGAACTGCAAAGAGAGAATGCCTCATCTGATATAGGAGCAGATGAAGCATTCTCCCGGAGTCAGTACGTACCGCCATATGTCAGTATGGACTCCGATACAGTTCTTGTGCTCTGCGGTGATTTCAACATCGATGTCATCGCTAAACCCGAATTAGTGCGCTTCATCAAGGACACCTTCGATCTAGACTGCGCCTGTAACACACTAGCTTCGGTGACTTTGGGAGACACTTGTCTGGATCTCATATTCTTCAGGCACATCACCGCTAATCTCTAAAATCTCAGTTATTTTAAATAATTTATTTTCCTTAAATAAAAATAAGTTTCTCGTGTACTGAGAACCGTTAAAATACGTAATTTTTATATTTTGAACTGATTTCAGTTGTTCAGTTGAGAACTTTTCTTCTAGTAGAGTAAAATAAGTTTGTTGTTTAAGATCTGCTAATTTCATAAAATTGATGCTCTTATTACAAAAATTCACAGGAGAATTCAGAATGGAATAACTGAATTTCATAGCATACTTTTTCGCAACTGATGATAATGGTAAGTTTTTTCGACTGCCAGTAACATTGGTATAATTTTTCATCTCCCTGTTTTTAGACTCAAATCGCATACACCAAAGATACCTTATGGGCCCAGATTTGCGAATTACAGAACAGTAATGGGTTACTAT
Source organism: Tipula helvola (assembly GCA_963556165.1). Classification (NCBI taxonomy): domain Eukaryota; kingdom Metazoa; phylum Arthropoda; class Insecta; order Diptera; family Tipulidae; genus Tipula; species Tipula helvola. The sequence continues at coordinate 41,921,769 of OY744482.1, forward strand.
ATGATGTTTTGGTTTCGGATTAGTTTGAAATAGATTAATATAGAGCTGATGATGCTGCATAATTAAATTATTTAAATTTTCTATTGTTTCTTTCGTATAGAAAGGTAATAACATTTTATCAACCAGTTTTTCGAGTAGGCATATATATTTCCATCCCTGATCATTACGATCTACTAAATCTCCTACTAATAATGAAAAAAAATGTAACATACTGTAAGCCTCCCTTGCAGAGAGTTTGAAGTGTTTCTGCTTTTAAATGGCTTTCCTTAATAACCTCACATCTATTTCGAATTTCGATTTTACCATAATTAAAATTTCTTAATCTGAAATTGAAAGTTTCTAGATCATAATTATTATTACCAATAAAAAAATTGAGAACTTTAACTAAACCAAATTTGACAATTCCTTCAAATGCATCATGCATTACATCCACAGAAAAGTTTTCAGTAACATGAAATGTTGGAATTGTATTAAGAAGAGATTCTGAAGTGATACCGGTTTGTTTATAATCCCCTAATATAATTTGCTTGCTATAATTATCACGATCACGGACCATTAGTGCATCTTCACATAACAGAGATTGCGTATCCTTTTTATGCATTAAACAAAACCTACAATAATAAGTGTGAGTGAAGCTTTTTGAAAAACAGAGCAGATCATTTAATGCTTTGTTGTCTCCTATAATAAGGCCCAGAATGAAATAAACTTGAAAATCTCCCTTATCGGTATGTAGCAGTATCCCATTTATCTCAAGGTCTTTTAAGATTTCAATTAGTTTGTGTAATACTCTATTGCTTCCAACTTTTTTAAAAATTGAAGACTTTAGAAACATTGCTGGAAAAATATTTTCAAGTTTGGAAATTTTATCCAAAGGTAATACTGGGAAGCTATAATAAAACGAAGCAATTGTTTGCACCCCCGCATGACTCCCAATTGGATCATTTACTTCTACGTCATCATAATAAAGAAAATATGGTATTGCGTTTTTATTGCCTAATTGTTGTAATTTAGTTTTCCATAATTCGCCCTGAATGAAATGTTTTATATATTTTACATCTTCCAATTCTTTCATATAATTTCTAACATCAAGCAACATATTGGGAAGTTCGAAAAAAGTTTTCATTTGGAATACTATAGGTGAAAGAACCCCTTTCAGCTCAACTTCCGATAATCGTGAAGTACCACCATGAATGTTCTCTTTTACTATTTTTTCAATCGTAAATTGATTGGGCGATTTCATTACGTTTAATTGAGTTAAAGACTTTATTAGTTTATATTCAGTGTTCACATTCGCAAATGGTTTAGAGCAAATATTTATGAGGTTTACAATATATTCTTCTCTAGCTGAATTTACATCTTCTAAAAGAACTGACTTTATAAGAGCGAACATTTGAGAAATATTTTCCGAAAATTCTTTTAAAATTTCTTCAATTTGCTTATTTGTTAAATGGCTGTAACTATTTAATTTAGAAACAAGAATTAAAGAATTCGTTTTTATATTTTCCTGAATTTGTGCTAAAGATAATTTCGCATCCTGCATACTACATCTATTTTCCCTTATAATATGTAATTGTTTACAAGATTCGTTATTCAAATTACGAGTATTATCTAATGCATTGTTATGAGAATTTTTTAAATGGAAATTAAATGTTCGTAATGAAGAAAAAGATTGACGACAACTTGATTGATTACATTTGAAATTGTCATTAGCCTTTAACATGTGAACATATTTTAAATGAACAATCAACTTGTCTATGGTTGCAAATGTGTCCTTACATTTAAAGCATAAATACATGTTCCTTAATTAAAATGATATTTCAGATACTGTTTGTAAAATTAAATAAGAAAGATTATATGATTTGTTAAAATATTTTAATGCTATCATATTCGTACGGAAATGTACCTACCATACGTACATATATGTATCAGCGAAATAGTTGTATATGTTGAACAAAACCTTAATTAATAACTTATGATGAAACTGATGATCTATTTATTTAGTTTACCAATTAAAATTGATAAGGATGTCGAGTTAAAATTTCCATCGATTTCAAAAAAATAGGCTTGTATAAATTCCCATACGTGCTTAGCTTCAGATTGATATTTTAAATTAAATACATAATGTATTTTAAAACATGTCTTGATGGCTTGTATAAGATGATCAAACTTATAAATAACTGAATCATAAGTCGCATAATAACACGTATTGTTATTTTCGCTTATTATAAATACAATCGGTTGCAAATGTAAATTGTAATTAAAATAATCAATTTGCTTTGATTTTCTCATTTCTTCGATAGCAGTAAATGAGTAAGCCCTTCTTATAAAAGCATTCTGGCTGTCGAGTATACTGAACTTCCATAATTTATTGGTTAAGTTATGTTTTGACTGGCCAGTTGGAGGTAGTACAGCGTGCAATGATTGGAGCACAAGCAAATCTCTAGAGTCTAGAAAAAGAAAATAATCAATGTAGGCAGTGACATTTGGAAAAGACAATAATAAACTACGTTTGTCGTTATTGCTGTTTGAAAAATCAAAATTCTCTAGTTGTTTTAGTGAATGTTTGTCCTTAATTGAAGATTTTAATATTGGAACCACGTCCACTATAAATTTCTCCCATTTATTATATAACAGAGATCCCTTGTGTGGGTGAATGTAATTAAAATCAATGTCAATCTGTAAAGCAAATCAATTAAAACACACATATGTCGCTTACGTGAATAACAATAATTTAACTTTACCAACTGTGCCCCATTCGAATGTGAATATCTTGGCCAAACTTCTAAAATCTGCTTAATATTTTTTCTTAGATTATGTGAAATACGTATTTCAATGGATTTTCTCCACTTCTCGAGCACTATATCAAACGGGCTTGCATAAACTTGCAACCTAATTTGATCATCGTTGTCTTCAGAAATGGCGTCACTATCTTCTGTTGCAAAATATTAAATCAAATGAGATAAAATCAATTATATATTTATAAATGGCAAACCCATATATATACATATATATATATATATATATATATATATATATATGGGTGTGTGTTTAGACATCAGTGGCGTCGCAATTTCATATATTTACTTTGATCGGAATCTAATGCAAGATTACATCGTTATGTCCGTTTCTCTCTTGGAAATATACCTGCGGCTCGTAGTTTCGCAGCACTATTTCGATAAGTATTGTAGAGTCTTCCTGAAGGATATGTGTTTGTGTTACAATAGTATGTTTCCTGAAAATGTATAGTTATTGTAATTTTGTTCGTATTGATCGTACAATTTAGTTTTTCAAACTTTTCGCTCGGTTTTAAATATTTCGCAAATATCGTTTGGTATTTTATCAAATTGAGAATGCTTCATAAAAATTTTCTTATTTAGATAAAATTTCACACAATCCTTTATTAGTTTATTCCGTAGGCAGTCGGGTATACAATGATTCCTTAAATATTCCTCATGTATGGCTTGTCCACTATTTGTTAGATACAAGTTTAGATCCTGAATAAAATAAAATAACAATACATAATTAATAAGGTTGTGTCTGTAAAGATAAATGTAATATCTTTATCTTACAAATTCTTTTATAGTTGATGGAATTGTTGGGGTTTCAGGCATTAACTTCTGAGATGAACACACACTGGCTTCAACACAAACCTATGCAAAGCGAAATTTTTAATACGGGCTCTTACTGTTTTATTTTGTAATGAAACATGTATGTATTATGAATAAAAATTAAATTTAAAAAGTACTTTCTCAAAATTAAGAGCCCTCCACTCATGTAATTTCTTCCGAAAAGCCAATAACACTCCCATTTGTTCTACAGGAAATAAACGGTCTAAATCCTGCTGTGTTAAAAGAGGTAACGAATTTATATCCAAACAGCAGTCTGAAAATATTGGTAAAATATTCAAACTTTAATTTTCACTACAGGATACTTCACAAGTAAACAAAAATAACTACTACAAAAAACACGTGTCTAAGTCTAACCTCAATCTAACCTAACATTAATTAATCAGAATTTACCACACATCACTATATCATTCCAGAAATGCTTATTTTCTGCAAAAATTAACACACATCACTAATTATACCTACATACTTTTAAAATGTTGAAACAAATCACCTAAATTCCATGACACCAATAAATTCTTAAGTGCTGCTTGTTCCACCGTATTATCGAGACACTCATACATTTTTAATTTTCAAATAATCCATAAATTTCCTTCCACTATGTATATTCACTTTATATTTAATTTGGTACTTTTATAATATTGTATAATTATGGTTAATTTAATTATATTTTATTTTATTAAAAATTAAGTAAAACACTTAATTACGTACTAGTATGTTTTTGCCTGAATATTCCATATAAAATGAAGTATTTTCGGGATCAATATAAGCTTGGTTAAAAAATAACCGTTAACAAAAACCAAATGAAATGTTGCCAACAAAAGTTATCTCCAGCATTTAATTTATTTATAATGAAGACAAACACTTAGTTTAACAAATAATAAATATTTTTTTTTTTTTTTTTTGTAGATGAAAAGAACCTTCAAAAGGCGAAGAGCGGAGCTACACTCCACCCAACAGTGTGAGACTTGACTCACTAAAAAAATCATCTACAGACCACGGAAGATCCAAACCGGAACCGCTTTCGCATTACTTCGGTCTGGCCCGCACTGCTGATATCCCTCGTCCCCCTATTGCCTCCTATGGATCCGCTAAACAACCCTCCTCCCTCTTCCGTAGCAATATCGCCTATACATAAAAGGCTACTGCCCTCCATGCCTCTTCCAACTGAAGCATTAAATCCACAACTGTGTCCGGTGTTACCTCCCCCACTAGTGAAGTGAGTAGCCTCCGTTCCATCAAGAATCCATCGCACCAAAAAAAAGTGTGACATACGTCGTCCCGCTCCTCCGGGCAATACAAACACTGAGTGGACCTCAGCTTTCCCATCCTGTGGAGGTAGGCCCTGAAGTACCCATGCCCCGTCAAAAACTGGCACAAGAAAAAATTTACCGCACCATGCCCTCTGTTAATCCATGGACGAAGGACCCTGATCAGTCTGGCTGTCCATCGGCCCTTATCCGTCGTCTCCCATCTACACTGCCACGCCTCCATGGTTTCGACCCTAGCTCTGGTTGCAGCCTCCTTCCTCCCAGTGTCCGCGCTCCGCAGATATATCTCCCGCCGCTCCTGTGCCAACAAGTTGATCGGTATTACTCCGGCAACAGCAAAAGCGGCAACATCGGATATCGTCCTATAGGCACACGCTATTCTCAGTGCCCCTTTCCTCTGAGTCGATAGCATTCGCGTCCGATACTTTTGATGGGTCATAGCGCCAGCCCAAATCTCTGCCCCATATAATAGGATCGACTGCACCACTGACATAAGGACCTTTCGCCTACTAGAACGTGGTTCCCCCACATTGGCCATCAGTCTCCCCAAAGACGCAGTAACTACAGCCGCCCGCTCACACACCTTTCGGATGTGCTCCCCATAGCTTAGACGACTGTCCAGTGTGACTCCCAGGTATCTTGCTGATCCGCTCGTGTGAATCACCTCCGTACCTATCATCATGGGAATAATAACAGGTATCCTGCTCTTGGTAAGCATGACAATCTCCGTCTTGGGGATTGCCAATTTCAGCTCGTGACCTTCCATCCAAGCGTTTATTCTCCTCATCACCTGGTTGATCCTAAACTGGGCCAGCTCAGCACCTCTAGCCGTTATTACCACGGCGATGTCGTCCGCATAACCCACCAAGGATACATCATCCGGATTTCAAGCCGGAGCAAGCCGTCGTACAGTACGTTCCACAGATCTGGACCAAGAATCGAACCCTGTGCCACTCCGGCAGTAATCTCTTTTCTTTCAACCCCACTTGCTGTCTCATACAATAACCTCCTGTCCCTCAGGTAGTCATACATCACCCGCAATAGGTAATTCGGAACCTTAAATGACCGCCGCAGCGCCCCTAGTATATCCTCCCATCTCGCTGAGTTAAAGTCGTTCCTAACGTCAAGAGTAACGAGGAACACCAATGGTCTCGTCCGGTGGCTCTCTCTCTCTGCCCGAGCAACCGCGCTGGTTACCTCCATAATGGCATTGATGGATGAGTGACCTTTCCGAAAGCCATGCTGCCTTGGAGAAAGACCACCCGCAGCTCTTATGGCTAAGTCCAGCCTTATCTTCAACAGCTTCTCCAACAATTTCCCCATCGTGTCAAGCATACAAAGAGGCCTATAATTCGACGGAGAGTTGACAAAAAAAGTTATTTAGCTGACAAAGTATTGAGCGTCATCATAATGAAAATGCATATAAAATTTGTATTCTAAATTTGTTCAGAATGGCAATGAAAATATTTGAGTATGGTTTACTTTTTCTCTTTCAGTAAATACAATAAATAAAATTATAAAATCAAATAAGAAAGAAGAGTACAAATATCCCAAAACATTTGTATTACCATTTTGAACGAAGTATGTATACATATTTCCGTTATTATTTCGCATTTATTTTTTATAGTCCTTATACTTTGAAGTTGGTATTAAACATTTGAAAATTATTAAATATTTTCATTTAATTATAGGTATAATTAAATATAAGTAAATTAAAAAATTATTAATTTAACATACCAAAGAAAATAATAACTGGTTTGAACCTAAGTTTAGATTGAAAATTGAACTAATCATACATTTTGTTAATATGTGCACATGATATGCTTGAATTGTGAAAAAATAATTTAATTTCTAGTATACTATTATGAACAAAATAAGCATATAATGCATATTTGAGAGATTCTAAAATTGTATAGCTACCTGAATACTGCATACATTTCATAAATCAAGCGGAAAATTTACTGGATCAGTTAATCGTTAGCTCAAAATAATTTTCTTCGACGAAGCGTTATTTTCATATTAACAGTAACAAAAAGAACCATGCAAATTAAGAAAAATTCTCTTAATATATTTCTTTTTTATTTAAATAGCGCATATATTACTAAATGTATGATTAATATACTAAATTATGAATTTCACGAATTAAGAAAGTGCATAACTTAAAAATTGTAAAATAATTCTCTCCGTGTAGTACCCTTGGTCACAGTTGGCACCGGCAACTGTAGTATGTATAATATCTGACATGTTCAACGACCCCTCATCTTTTACATCCGGAAATATAAAGGTGCCTGACGGTAGGAAATTTGATATTCAGCGCGCCATCATATTTGAAAAGAATTTTATCAAAATAATGTTTAACTTTTTTCTTTTTTTTTTTCGAATTTAGACAAAATCCTCTTCTTTAAAATTGTCTAGATTCGGCTGAATAGGAATCGTCAGCTCCCTCTTTCATAAGCCGTTTTTCTTCCTTTAAATTTGACAAAGGTTTGAGCCTTGATTTTTCCGGTGTGTCGGTGTAGATTCTTGACTTCCCTCTTTCTTTCTCCTTTCTCTTCAGAACTGATTTTATGATGATTGATATAATGACTATCGAAGTTGAATGTGTCGGTTCAAGATGCTCTATGATGGTGTGTTCGAGATTCATTTGGGATGGTGTTGGATACATGTGAGTTGGAACTGATGTTGATTTCTACTGCAAGCTGTAGTTTGAAGATTTGCATCTGCTGCAACATCTTGCGATTGGTCGTGAATATAAATATAGCCAAGAAGCAAATTCATCTTCTGATAAGGCTAATTTAATAAAAGGCCAGATACTTGATTGATGTGTCAATCATTGAACGCTACCTTAAACTTGGCTTTAAACTGGCCACACACTACCACATCCAAAGGTTGCAAGTTATGTGATGAATGAGGAGGGAAAGACAAGTACAATATTCCATTTTCACGTCAGTAATTGATTGCATCCATAAAGAAATATGAGATTCGTAGTTGTCACAAACTATCAGGATGTATCGTTCTTTTGTACTGTCCATGTGATTGTTTATGTGTTTTAACACCTCCAAAAAAAGGTCACAGTTTATCTAACCGGCTCTCGACGCCAAGCCCAAACTTCCTTCTGGTGCTCCTAAAAGAAAGTGGTTCTTATAATGGACTCTCAGAAAAAAAGAAAACGGGCGGAATTGTATTTCGAATCGCTGTTATAAAATCCCCAAAAGTGACGAGTTCTTCTCTTTCGGCAGACACAATCTAACCGACCTGCCGCTGGTTTTTTTCCGCTAAACCTTACGCGTGTTGAGGACTATGGTAATACCTGTCTCACCAAAATTTATTATCCGATCAACGGTAAAGTTGTATTTTTTCAAAACATCTTCAAGATTTCCGAAAAATTCTGAAACAGTATTGTTGAAAGTAAATGATCTGGCAGAACCATAGTAGGTATTTTCTGGTTTTTTCAAACTGTTGCTTTTATTTCTTTTACGAAATCCAACAGCCCAATCAACACCTGAACCTTGTTAAATCACAAGATGGGCAATAACGACATTTTAACTTCTTCGCAAATCCATAAGCAAGTTGTCGAACCTGGACTAAAGTCAGGATATAATGCATTTTATCACGAGAGGACGGTATTTCCTAGAGATTGCAGCCAGAGTAGGACCCACGATCAGAATGAGGGTAGCGTATCAACATTCAGAATAGGGGCTACGCAGAGGCAATTTCCGATATCACAATACCCGAGTAGTGACCATCAATACATCACCTTCAGCGTACGGAGAGAATCACGACCACCCAGAAATGGCTCCAAGTGGGTAAAACTGGGCGGATCTCCTCTCAACAAAAAAGGGTGACCCAAATTCTCCATCAGCTTATAGACCTCTATGTATGCTGGATTCAGCGACTACTAAAGCCGCGGCTCACAGGAGCTTCAGGAGACTTATCAAATAAGCAATATGGATTAAGGGAGGATCGGTTAACAAGAGAATCACTATTCACGGAAGCTAGAGTTACTGGGTACACTTAATGTTAAGAACGCATTTGACTTGGCGAGGTGGACGGATATGTTATCAGCGTTATCAAACGCTTTCCGTGTGCCAGAATATCTTTTACGGATAATGGACGGTGGGTCAATGCACTAATGAGGTCACGGGTGGTACCGCCCAAGGGAGCTGCGGAAGGTGGACGAAAAAGCTGATTAATACCCTGCCTGCGTCTGTGGATAGGAAACATGGCGAAGTAAATTATTTATTGACCCAATTCCTCACTGGCTATGGGTACTTTTGTAAATATTTGCAAACAATGGGCTAGGTGGAAGGCTCATCGCTTATCTACGGCGAGGTAGCAATTGATGGGGTAGAACGCATTTTTTTCACATGCGACCAGTGGAAAAGGAGAGGTGCAAAACTATAAAGAAACATCGGCAGGGTGACGCCCGACAATATCGTATGCATCATGCTCGAATGAAAGTCAAACTGGGATACAGTGGCGAAATTCGTAAAGTAGATCCTAAAGCAAAAGAAACCAAAAATGGACAACTATCACAGAAGGTGAAAGATGTTATTTAGAATACAAAGCCATTTACGAAACACCATCTTGATGTAATACCAAAGTAGTTCAGAGGTGGATTTTCTGTCTGAAGGAGGAGGAGATTATTTTAGTCGGTAGTTCTGCAAGGCAGAGAGTCCGTCACATTATGCGTAAATGCATTTCTCAATAATGCATTTCAATTTGGTATTGGGCGAATTAGAAGACTCCAACTTCTCGATTTATTTGTGGTAAAGTAAGAGATACCCTATCGATCAGGAAACATCCCTATAAAACTCCTAGCCGTTTGAAACCAAAAGGACTTTTCGATATAAAAATCTAAAAACTCGATGCAATTTCGCGATTAAGGTAAACCATGCTAAATATACGATTTATGTGAACTGGAGAACTGTCAAACGTATTTTTATTTTGTTGTGTAATAAATTTATAGTTTTTGAAAAAAAAATAAAAACTAAAAAATCTGTTTTTGAATTTAAATTCTAGTTTTAGCCGCGCATACAAAGTTTTTTTTTTCTTTTGCACTGTGCAGTGCAGCAGATATGTTTTGTGAATGCGAAAAGTAATTTTTCATATTGACAATGGTTAAAAGAAAATATTCCAACGAAGATTCTCAAATTATTGTTTTAAATAAAAAGAGTAAAATTGATTTACATAAAACAGATGATGACCATGATTTTGTACTAACAAGGAGTTTAGTTGAAAACGCGGTTTTACTAGATAAAGTGAAAAAACCGTGGAGAATTGGTGAACCCGTTGGTAAAGGTGGCTTTGGGGAAATATTTCTAGCCTCTGATAATGTATCAAGACCGGTAACCATGAGTAATGCAGAATACGTTGTAAAATTTGAGCCCCATTTAAGTGGACCGTTATTTGTTGAAATTCATTGTCTCATCAATACGGGGAAACCCGCCGATAGTGAACCTCTCCCAAGTGGCATGCCCGAATATATTGCCTCGGGTACACATTATTTTGCCAATCAACGGTACCGTTTTTTAATACTTCATCGTTACGAATGTGACTTGCATTCCATAATAAAAAATCGACGTGTTCACCCGAAACACGTACTTATAATCGCTTGTCAAATAATTGATATACTCGAGTATTTTCACGACAAGGGTTACGTCCATTCGGATATTAAACCAGAAAATCTAATGATTGGTAGGTGTGCAACTAAAACCAGGAAATGGATAATCAATAATGAAGATGCGGCGCAAAACGAATTCACAAAATTTGACTTGGAAATGGTTAAAAACCCAGCCGAAGTTCGTATCTTTCTAATCGATTTTGGGCTTGCTACAAAATATATCGATCGATCTGGTAAACATCGCCCTTTTTGTAAAAACAAATGTCGAGCGCATGATGGCACACTAGAATTTTCGCCACGTGATGCCCATATGGGTGTGCATTCCCGTCGCAGTGATTTAGAATGTCTGGGGTATAATTTAATATATTGGTACCAAGGTACACTGCCCTGGATCGATGACCATCTGTTGCAACAACCGAAACGTGTGCACGAAATGAAAGAGTATTTTATGACCGGCATTGAACTTGTGTTACGAGAACTTTATGGTTCAAATGTGCCACAATTTTTGATCGAATTTATGTTATACGTTGGTACTTTGGAGTACGATGAAAGGCCCGATTATGGATTTTGCAAATATATTTTCCAAAAAGCATTTACATCGTACGGTTTCAATTTAAAAACGGATATGGTTTTGAATATTATCGATTTAAAACAAAGTACGACAAAAATGAATCCAGAAGATTTACCAAATATGAAGCATGTTAATTCCATTATGAAATTGAGTATGATATGGCCGCTTCGAGTTTCCAACGAGGCATATAAAGTGAACCGTGAGTCATATAAAGCGAGACATCATTCCGAAAAAGAATTAAAACGTGAGGTAGCGCAACAGACTATTGTCTCGGATAAATATACGGGACATCCAACATACGCTATATTACAAATGGAACAAAAAATTCGATTTAAAGATCGTTTAGATCAAATGCTCGACACTCAATTTGTTGACGATAATATTGATTTAATAACAAAAGGTTATACCAAATCCATGATTCAGATAGTAAAGGAGAGACAAAATAACGTCAGAAAATTAGACACTGTACAAGAACCAACAATTATCGAAATAAGTGATTCATCATCATCGGATGATGGTGAAATCATTACATTTTTGCCGTCACAATGGAGTCGCCAGGTTGCGTTCCGTAAATGTATTACGCCAATTAGAAAAAGGCGCTATAATAAGCTGAAGCGATATCGTAAACGCTAACGAGGTTCATTTTTAATTATTTTGTGGACTGGTCAGCACAACCAAAAAAAAAAACCAATTTACGATTTATATATTTAATTTAAACTCGAATAGAATCAAAAAAAAATTTTGCACTAATTTAATTTTTTATTTCAAATTTCTGAAAATCTTATTAAAAATTTAACAAATCCATCTAGATCGCGCAATAGATAAGCAAAATAAATCAAGATTTTTATATTGTGGGAGCTTCCACCCCATTAAGCTTTCTAGCAAGCGCAAATAATAACGTAGATAGATAGATTCCATTAAATATATCACGTTCAACAAAAAAAAAATGTTTTCCTTATCTCTCGCATCTTCTCATCTCATTGTTACGTATTCCTACATATGTATATACATACATGCGTGTCTGTAACTTTGTATATATATCGCGATTTTACTATCACAGAGCCCAAAAAAAAAAAAAATTAACTTATTTTATTCGCCATTTGATTTCGGGAAATGTAATATCATTTATACTCGCACAAAACAGAAGAATAGGAAGCGGCACCACATCACATCACAGCAAAAAAAAAAAATGGAAAATTTGTTTTTGTACCAAAACTGTATAGAAGGGTGTCGAATGAAAAGTGTAAATAATTTTCGTATATACACACACGGTTTAGTTAGGCGCGCAAGAACCATAAAATATTTGATGGAAAATACAATTACGGTTGCCTTCACAAACACCGTATTTTGTTGTCGATCCACCTTCCCAAAATTAAATTGTGTTTTGAACAAAAAAAAATAAAAAATAAAAACTTGTGTGCTATGTGCCATAGCTGAGATTAAATTGAAAGGGTGTAAAAAAAGCAAAAAAAAAATAATAATTTCAAGTGTGTAGAAAAATGTTGTTACACATACCCGATTTTTTAGTATTTTTTATATCTAAAATATTTTAAATTGGATTGAAGTTCAAGAATGCGTTTTATCTTATGTACATAACATATATACGATGAACAATTCATTTTACGATATCGTTATATTTTTCTATAGATATTCTCAATTTATATTTTGACAACAAAAATGGCAGATCGTAGCGCAAAAAAATAAAAATTCAATAATATACGAGGAGATATATTACAAAATATCGTATATCCAATCATTGGAAGATGTTGGGGAGGAAAATATTTTTCAAAAGAATTTAGTTTTTGTACACTTTTTTTGAACTGTCATTCAATTCGATTGCCATATACGTTTAGTACTATATAAGAAGTATGAACCTGGCAAATTGGAATGAAATTCATTTTATGATTTTCATTTAAAAATAAAAAATAATAAAACTTTTACGTTTTATTTTATTTTCAATCAATTTAAGTTTTCTCTTAATACGTTAAGAGATTACTTAAAATTATCGAAAAATGATAAAGATGAGATTGGTAGCCAGATGTATATAATAAAATAAAATGTAACAACGAGTTTTACGTTTCAATTTGATTAGTATAACAATTTACCTTATAGGCTCATAAATCTGAGGCCATCGAAATACATATACATGGATAGTAACCTAACAGAAACTTCTTAATTTTTATTTTTTTTGTTAAAAGAAACTTTATTGAACATTCCCAGCTTTTATCACGCCTAGGAAAAGGCCTTTTCCTAGAAGTTCGGAACATAGCACAAAATGAAATTTATGAGATATAATTTTTTTTTTCAATATATTCAAAAGTTAGCCCTCGGCAACTCGCTTTCGCCAAATCGTGAACCAGGCTTAGGATTCTTATGTAAAATTAATATTTTTTTTTAGGAAATTCAAACCAATAAACATTTGATGGATAGTTATTCTTTTACATATTTTTAAATATTTTTGCATAATCACATATTTTTATTACATATTTCCACTTATTTTACATTTTACCATTGAGCATTACATCATGCTCATGCTCAAAGGTTTTACCACATATTTTATGGTTTAATTCAAATATTTTAAATTTTTCTTCAAGAAAAATGAATTCGACTTTCAAAGGAAAAATATTTTATAAGCCAAATTTTAAATTTAAACCAACAAATATTTTTTTTTTAAGTTAAAAATGTTTTGCTTTGGCCTAAACACTTCTAATTTAGATAAATAAACGTCAAATTAAAATATCTATAATAGTTTACTGCACATTATTTAACGATCCAGAGTTCTTCTAGAAAATCAGATTTTGTGATTTTTGTTTTTATTCGTTAAAGTATGTGCCTGTATCACAAATGAAATAATCCACGTTGTGACATTTATCTGATTAAATCGGAATTTAAATTAATCAAAGAAGCGTTAAAATTCCTGAAACTATAAAAACATAGCAAAATCAATTTTACCCCATTTATGCACTTGAGTGTAACACCAACAGCAATAACGTCCAGTACTGAACCTTTTCTTGAATTTAAATATGATTTTTATGTTTTATAATAGATGTCGCTAACTCCGTTAATTTTTAATGTGATCGGATAATCCTTTTTATTTTACTTTGAATTCCGACATATTGTCAAAAACAACACTGTACTTCCGGCATGTAAACGAATAAACAAAGAGTGTAATTAAAAATACCATCCTGACATTTTTACTTTAATTATATTTTTAAATTGTCGTTTATAAAATCGATCTTCGTTTTCAATCAATAAATACTTTTTACACTTTCTGCCGTAGGCGCTTGGCGAAACACACTTAATACACACATTTTTAAATTTTTAAATATTGAATACCGCAGTAGACTTTTTGGGCCACGAAATTACGGAAACTGGCATTAAGCCAGATTTAGAAAAAATTGTATGCGTGGAAAATTTTCCGATACCAGTAGATGTTCATAAAGTTAGACAATGTGTAGGTTTAGGAAGCTATTTTCGAAAATTCGTGCCAAAGTTTTCCATGCTAGCTGAACCCCTGACAAGGTTAACACATAAAAATGTAACCTTCGAATGGACATTAGCTCAAAATGAAGCTTCTATATGACAATAATAAGCAACACGAAATCCACACTGACGCTTGTTCAATAGGGTTCAGCAGGAGTATTGCTACAACGTGAAGAGAATAATAAATTACATCCGGTAGGGTATTTCTGTCGCCAGACGACCGATCTCGAAAAAAAATACCATAGTTATGAGCTCGAGGCTCTTGCCGTGGTAGCAACGCTAGAAAGGTTGAGATCTTTTATATTGGGTAAGCAATTTATCATCGTAACGGATAGTCGTAACTAAGCGTGATATCATTCCTCGCATTGGTAGATGGTGGCTTCGACTACAGGAATTTGATTTTCAAATAAAACAGCGAAGCGGAAATCAAATGATTCCTATTGATGCACATAGTAGGAACCCCGTTTTAGAGCCAAAACAGATAGAACCAGCATCGTTAGATATTTTAAAAATAGAAAGCGTAGAAAGAGAATGGATAGAAGTTTTACAGGACAATGACGGCGAGATAGTAAAAATTAAGCAAAATATAAATAAATCAGCGAATAAGGAATTTGTTGTTAAAAATGGTAAACTGTATAAAAAAATTGATGTTGAACTGTTATTTGTATAGTTCCAAAAGGTACAAAGGGAAGAGTCGTTCATTCGTGTCATGATAACCTAAGGCATTTTGCTTTAGTTACAACTTTAACAGCCTTACGCAAAGTATTTTGGTGGCCTCGTATGCGTCAGTGCGTGAAGAAGTATATAGATACTTGCGTTGAGTGCCTATATCATAATGAATAGAGTTACACCCCATCGAAAAGGTTCCCATTCCAAGTCATTCGTGGCATGTGGATCACCTTGGTCCTTTCGTCAAGAGTACCAAAGGTAATTTTTACCAAAATTTGTTTTTGTTTTATAATAGAAGCGTAATTGAATAAAATCTTAAGTAGGAACTTACATTATAAATAGAGTTTAAATTACAATTTAATGTAAGCAAATACATGACCTTATAGCTTAAAACTTAAGTTTGGAATTCCGACTTCCTTTAATAACAGTTTGAGTGAATTTTAAAAATTTGTTAAAATTATTTGAGCAACATTTTTATTTAGAACGAGGTAAAACAAGATTTTAACAAAGTTTGGAGTAAAAATTCAATTTCGATCCACTCGAGAGATTGAGCAAAAATTGTAATGAAATTTAATTAAAAAATGTTTAAAAATTGCGTTTGAATTCCAAATTTAATTAAGCCAGAAATTGTGTGATAATTTACTTACAAATTAAGTAAAAATTCCAACCTAGATTTGTCTAAATATTCTTGATTAAAAATTTGGAGTACAACTTCAGCTTTAGTTGCAATGTGTTTAAGAAAAATTTGAGTGTTATTAGAAATGCTGAATTAGAGTAGAATTTAAAACTCTAGTTTAGGCCAAATGATTTGCTAAATTTGTGAGAGAAAAATTAAATATTAAGTTTACAATTATAAAATAGATTTGAGCAAAATTTTATGTTTAGTGAGGGGCAAAATTCTGAGAAAAGTTGAGTTTGAATTACAAAATTTTGGTTGCAATTAGATAGAAATGTTGTTATATTTTGAATACAAAATAGGCCAAATTCCAAACTTGTTTGAAACAAAATTGACTGAGAAATTGGGTTATAAATCTGAGTGAAATTTAAAATACAAAATTCACCGTTCAATTTCAGCTTTCATTTTAAAATGATTTGAGAAGTTTGATATTCCAAACTAAATTTTAATTGCAATTAGTAAAAATTGCAATACGAAACATGATTTCAATAAAACAACAAAATTATTTAGTATCAGCACAATGTATAAAATAATATGATTTCTAAACTGTAATTGAATATAATCTTGATGGCAACTTCAATTAAAAATTGAGTTTGAATTATAACTTGATTGAGAAAAAATTTGAGCGTAATTTAGGTTCTCTTACTTTAAAACTTGTTTTAATAGCGTAAATCTTTTAGTCTCAACCATCACGGTGTTCTTTTGAAGTAAGAATCGCTTACCAGTCCGAATTTCTAAGTGTTTGGCTGTGGAACCATTTTTGGACTACTTCTCCAGCACTATATAAACCAGGAGGGTTAGTTTATCAAACTTTATAACCAAAAACTTGATACTTTTTACATATCGCACGTGACAAAGAATAGTGACACAATTCAAAATTTCAAATTTTCCAGGAGAGCAAAAGAAAAAATGCAACTTCGATTTTACTACAAGATTCTCAATGGGCGTCAAAAAAAGGAAGATCGGAAAATTAAGCTACCCCTCGCCACTATGTCAGGTTATGAAATCGATCCACATCTTTGTGACGAATTATCTCAAAAACTCAATTTTTTGAGCTGTGTCATTTTTCTATGTCATGAGCAATATCATATAAAGCAAAACTTGTAAACTCTACCCTCTGACAAGGTACACAGAAAACATGGTATGTCATTCCCGTGTCTAATATTCGTCATTTTGGTGCATAACGTCATTCACAT
Source organism: Tipula helvola (assembly GCA_963556165.1). NCBI lineage: Eukaryota > Metazoa > Arthropoda > Insecta > Diptera > Tipulidae > Tipula > Tipula helvola. The sequence goes on from OY744482.1 coordinate 41,938,884, forward strand.
GGTAAAATTATATCAATTAACAGTGAAATAATATTTTTGTTTTTGTTGCACAAATTGCCATAGCAATACCACAGCAATAAAATATTTTTACGATGTGAGTGACGTATTATAAACAGAGAGACAGGATGCGACATCCGCAATGTCATTCCATGTTTTCTATATACCTTGCTCACTGATATTTCACATAATTATCAACCGACTTGTTGGTAAGTTCCTTAGCAACTAAGATTAAGGTAAGGCTAGTAAGTATTGGAAACTTGATTAAAACTCGTCACTTGCTTATTTTGTACCGTGTACAGTACTTCGTTTAATCTTTAGATGGATTGTGTTCTTCCTTGGGATTAACCCATATTTCAAAACCACTTCCTGCTGCTTTGAGGGTACGTAGTACCATCGTCTCTATGACAGACCGATCGAAAAATATATGTCACGAATATATCGTGACAAAACCAAATGGAAATACCGATTTAGTTTCGAGCCAACATCCAAGTATTCGTCGATTGGACATATTATTTTCCAACGTGGCAAATAAATTAAAACCAAAGGAGTTCTAAATTCAAACTGGGAAATATTGAAGAGTTAAACAAAAGAACAATTTTATAAAATCCATTTATAAGAGAAAGATAATTGGGACGGATAATTCGCTAAGTATAACAAAGGTACCAAAAAATTCCGCGGAGGAGATTAAATGTTTTATGTGACACATTTAAAGAAAACATCGAAGCACTTGTGGTATGATAATGATGTAATATAGGTAATCTAACCATTTTAACCGTTCATATTATAATCAAAAATTAGACCCAGCGAGTGTATAGGTCTTTGACGTATATTATTAAAATTAGCTGAAAGTTTTCAGCCGAACGTAAAAATATCGGTAATGCAGATAGTGCCTTGGCCATCTCAGACCCAAATTACCAGCCGCAATATTTCAGCCCTAAAATATTTTAAATAAACTTAAAAATAAACAAAACCAACCTATAAACTGATATTACCAAAAAGTGGATTTAGACGGCTACAAAAAGGCTCCTTTTGGTTTGTCACTGCTTACGATAGGTATTACACGGTTAGTTTCATGAGAGGGACTTCATACAAAATTTAAAATTTGTATAAATTCAAAATTTAAACTTAAACAACCATTAGCAAGTGGGCACCACACTTCAATAACAGGCAATGTTCAAAGCTCACTTAATTCTCATATAGGGTCGTTCCCGGCAGAGGTTTATTATCAAGAAGATAACCTGTAGAGGCCTAACAGAAACCTTTAAGGTTTTGGTGGAGAAAAGTTCACGCAAGCATTCCTCTTAACTGAAATTGCCACCCAGCGTATTGGTCGACCATTGAAATAAATAAAGCATGACAATAATAGAACTACTTAGAAGCGTGGAGATAGTTAAAACGATTGAAACTAATTCCAGTATTTGATTATCATCATTTGTGTCAACCGCAGAAAATCATAGGAACAGTTCTAATAAGTATTTGGCATCCAAACCTAGTATAAAATATCTTAAATTCATAAACGTGAATATTACTCCTGGATATATGAAGAAATTCACTGTTTAAGTTAGCCGAAAATTTTCAAAATAATCTATAATGCAGGTTATTTTGATATTTCAGATTATTAGGTTACGTACTATTGACAAAAGTCTTCCATGCTATCCAAGGCAACCTTCGGCTGAACACTATCGGCCACTAACGACTTTATTTTCGGCTAGGATAATATAATCTGCATTACCATTTTTTACATTAATCTAAAAACTTTATCGAATTTTCCCAGATTTCACAATTGAAAACATAACTGAATTTTTTCCAGCGATAGCTATTGATAAATCACATCAATGCTGCTTATCTCGTGATATAACACTCTAGACTTAGAGGATGATTCAATTTTAAATAAGTTTCGGATTTTTCTGATTTTCCCTTATTTTCCACGAGTAGTTTTCGTCGTAAGGCCACCGATAACAATTTTTTAATGCAATTCATGTGTTCTGCTAACTTTCGGCTGATATCCAGGATATTTTTTGTTATAGGTGAAAACATCAAAACGTACCCTGTATTATCGTCTTTTTATTTTTGGATAACTGTAACAAGGTTGATGATATATAGAAAACCTTTTTCTAAAGAAAGTACATAAAGTGAATAGATATCATCGATTACGATCTGTGCAAAACCCATTAATCAGGAGTGGTGAAAATATGATGTTAGTTGGGATAAACCAGTCACATTACAATTCGAAAATTTTGATTACGGTATCTAAACTGTAGAATAATAAACATTAAGTGAAATTCGTGTAAAAATGTAGTGAAATTTCATTGAAAATTGATTAAAGGTTGAGCAAATTTGAGTAGGACTTATGTGAAAATTTAGAGAAAATTAGTTTAAATTTGAGTGAAAAGTGAGAAAAACTTGAGTGAAAAAACAAAAAAAATAATTGAAATGTGTAAGAATTTCTTATGAAATTTAGGTCATATTGAGCCAAAAATGAGTGAAATTTTAGTAAAATTTTACTGAAAAAAGGGAAATTTGAGTGAAAAATGTATGAAGTTTGAACCAAGTGATTAAAATATACGAGAAGTTGGAGCGAAGAATGAGTAAAATTTCAGCGAAAAATTAGTGAAATTTGAAATGAAAAGAGTCAGAGGAAATAGATTGAATTTTGAGTGAAAACAGAATGACATTTGAGTGAAATTTGAAGGTGGTGGGGGGAAGTAAAATCGTTTGTGAAATAAAGGGAAGTGGGTGAAACACGATTGAAATTTAAGTGTAACAGAATTCTTCTCGCTAAAACGAATTTTGTTATTTGGAATTTAAAGAAATTTCGAAAATAGATGGCAGTATCAACATGACTGCGTTTAAGAGGTGCTCAGGCCTTGCAAGTACATCTTTGGGTTGGATGGTATTTAAAACAAAAACTTTATTGAAGACAACTCACTTTTACACTCAAACGCCGATATTATTTCTCTGTCCAGTGAAATTATTGAAAGCAATAACCAAGCCGAATTATCCGACAATTTATGCTAATTTAGTCAACCTTTACTAGAAAATCCTCTCGAGCAAAATTTGTGTCTTCATTAAAACCATGAATTCTAGTCACCACCAAGCATTACTAGATTCCGGATCCCAGCACCCGTTCATAACAGACAAATTCACACAAAATTTGAGGCTGGAACGCGGAAATGGCAGAATTTCCATCCACGGACTCGCCGAACGAGAGCTTCTTACTCCCAGCGGTGTAGTAGATCTAGAGTCATATCACCTCATTTTAAGTCTAATTTGATAGCTGAAACATCCACGCATTTGATACCGGTCAACTGTAGCAACTGTAAATAATTTTCTTCCAATTTAGCATTAGTTGAAATAAGTTCAAAAATAGCTTCCAAAATAGGTTTATTGCTTGGTGCCGATATAGTGTCCGACCTAGTGAAAATTTAGATCAAACCCAACCAAAAGTTTAGGAATCGAAGGAAGTACTCAGTCCAGCTCCATTATTGCCAACATCAGCTTTGCGAAAAATTATTCCAATCAAGCACCATATAATTAAATGAAAACCATTACAAGGTTAAATTGCCATTTAAAGAAGATAGGACACCATCGAAAGAGTCACTACATATCGCTGTAAAGAAACCCCACAATATGAAAAAAAAAAATTAAAAGTAACAGTAATTTCCAGAAAATTATGTGGATTTTATGGAGGAGTACAACGACTCGAGCATACGGTAGAAGTGGAGCCGCCGAAATGTAGTTTCAACCATCTCCCTGCAAAATCTACTGGGAAATATTAAAAAGATTAGGATACACCCCATACCCCAATGATCGACAATATCAACGAAGCGTCTGGCGAGAAGCACCTGATGAAAGTATCAAACATTACGAGCTCTAAACATTAACCTATGGCATGTCCTCAGCACCGTACTTGGCAAATCGAGTGATCAAACGCAAAGCTGAAATAAACTCTAAGCATTTTCCGGGAGCTTCTGAAGCATTATCAAGCGATATATATGGATGACTTGTTAACCGGAATGCCATCCGTGTTTGATTTAGTCAAGTTAGCAAGACAAGTGGCGCCATAATGGCTGAATCCTGATTTAACCATAGAAAATTGTATTCTAACTCTCCAGAATTTATGAAGGGAATAAGACACTTACAGAAGAACCAACCGAAATAAAGGAGTTGGAATTACAACGGCAACCGGCCGCAGATACATTTACGTATAACGTCACTATAGCAAATATTACACCAAATATGAAACGATCCATATTATCAGAAGCTAGTCGGATTTTTGACCCATTAGGTTTGGCGTTTCCATTTGTCATTAAATTGAATGTTTCTTCAAAGCGTTGTGAATGGTAGATATAGAGTGGGATGATAAATTACCACCCAAACTTCAAGAGCAGAAATGACCGATTTTTCTACTCTCGTAATGTCGAGATGGCTGTCTGTGACTAGTGGCCCCGAATAAGTCCGATTTCTCAATACTATATCAAATTTGTGGATGGACGAATTCCAAAATTGTGCTGGATTGCAGAGCCACCAAGTGGAAAACTTATGTGGCCAACGGAACTAGCGAAATTCTGGAATACTAGAACGTTCGAAATGACGGCATATCACCTCCAAACTGAATCCTGCAGATTAAGCCCGACAGTACTAAAAGGCATCTGCTCTTGTGGAATAGACCAGTTTTCCTTCAGTTAGAACCTGATCAGTGACAAATTTCTACAAAACCTAAACCTGCTAGTATTTTGAAAAGAAGCTTGATCAAGTTTTGGGTATTATACGTTAGCATGGGCCAACAGCCTTAAATCATATATATATATATATATATATATATATATATATATATATATATATATATATATATATATATATATATATATATATATATATATATATATATGCTAATTATTTGACTAAGTACCAAGGCCATAAATTTAAAGATCGTGGGCAACCTAATCACAGAATAATTTATGGGCGCATTGTATCGATATTTTGAATGAAGGGCGATTAACACATACACATATTCTCCGATAATGGAAGTAATTTTCGTGAACCATGCAATCTAGATCAAAGAGTTAAACCATTTTATTAAAGATAATATAAACGTTACAACTCACTTCATACTAAGCTGTCATGAAATTTTTTGGCACTTTATACCGCCTCATGCACATCGTTTCGGAGGAATATGCGAGGCAGGTCGAAATAGGCAAAAAGAGACTTGAAGATATTAGTTGGGAGTAAGATAAAATTACCCAAGAAGAACTGCATACATTACTGGTCCAGATTGAAGGGCTTCTGAATTCAAAACCGTTATTTGGTTATAGAAAAATGAGATTGATCCACTAACTAAGGCACACTTTCTAATTAATCACCCCATTACGACCATATACCGTGCATGATATCTACACTTATATTTTCTGTACAGTGAAATCCCGGTACCTCATTAAAGCAGCATTCTTCTTTGATTCTAAATAACCTATGATTGGTATCTCGTAATTGATATGCATAATTTTCAACGTTTCTTAACTTAAAGGAGTCTTCTTTTCACAACAGTTTTGTTTCTGATTTAGTGCAAATATGTACATATTCTACAAAAACTTTCCGAATTAAAGTTTTTTTTTTAAATCAACCGCAACAACAATAACAAACGTCTGAAATTTTTCCCCATTTAATGATAAAATGAAAGCAAATCTCCACAATCGCTTTAGTTCGGAAAATAGAGGGGTCAATATAATCTTGTTACTATAAACTTTCCTGTCAATTGAATTAAAAAGCATAACGAGAAATTTGTTTCCTAATTTGGACATATGCATATGCTGAAGGTAAATTAGCCACTGAGATACAGCCTAATTTTCGTACACCAGCAGAACTTCCAAGCGGATTATTAGTTTCGAAATCGTCAAAATAAACTATCAAAGGAATTAAAATATATTGAGTAGGGAATTGGTCTCGTTTTTGTTGCCAGAATGTCACAGTAGACTTTTCGATACCAATAAGTTCTTCGGTATATTTAATAATGTACTTCAAAATATACCCTGTTCCAAGAAAGTATAAGAAAGAATATGCTCAATTGTAATATAGCTAAGTTTGGAATTAATTGGACTTAAAATGAATCTGTTTTGAACCCGTTTTGTATTCAAGTATTCACCAATATTTACAGAAATTTAATGCGCTTATAATCAGTATTCAAATTATTTAGTGGATACCGGGATAAATTTAGAAATTTTTCAAATGTGGCTAGATTTTTATCCGCCTCACCTAATTCTTTAATTAGTGATTTTCCCAAATATAATTCCAACGCTTGCTGACTGGCGGCTAACATATTTCGTATGTAGTTTTAAATGGTCAAAATGTGTCTTGAATGTTTCAATAAATTATTAATTTCGACTAAATTAATTTTAAAATTTGATATTTATTATTAATCGCAACATACTCATCTTTATTAATCATAAAAAAAAAGTAGGGGGACATCCATTAATTTAGACAAGAAACTTGTATTTGTAAACATGATTTTGCAAAAACAATTGCATGTAAAAAAAAAAAAAAGTAGTCAGCGCTGCCCAACCGAGGGGACAAATGAACTAAAATCGATATTGGGCAAGTCCCTCATTCCAGTTAAATATGTAGTTATTTGTTGAAATAAATATAAATAATCATAAATTAATAAGAAATAGTTCCATTTTGTGTTTGCACACTGTAGCATTGAATTTTGAAATACATTTTATCATAGTAACCGTTCTTTAAATTTATGTGACGTGTTTCTTTGACGTAAATTAAAAAATTTACGAATAATTTTCCAATGATTACTGAACATTTTATTATCGAAAACTAGCTGACCCGGCGAACTTCGTATCACCTCAGGATCAATAAATGTTGTGTTAACTTATTAGCTGAATTAAATTCAGTTTTTTATTAAGATAAAATGAATCCTCAAAATAATTTAAGTTCAATAAATATACAAAAATCACAATGAAATGTATTTTAATTACATTGGAATGAATGTAATTGACGTGACAGCAAGGCATTTGCTTTATTGAAGTGAATCGAAATGATTCGCGTGACATTTTTGTACTACTTTCTGTTAAACTATTTGATGGATGGGTTGCGCTCGGGTCGTTTCCCTTCATTGAAGCGAATGGTTTGCCGACACGTGAACATGCTATATACAATTGACCATGAGATAAAAATTCATTTTCTAAATTCAAACCTCAAACACTCAAGGATTGCCCTTATGATTTGTTGATCATCATGGGGAATGCAATACGAATCGGAAATTAAATTCGTTTAAATTCGAATGGCATATCTATCGGTTGGGATCATCGAAATTCTCGGAATGAAAACTCCTTCACCTTTGAACTTTCCTTTGAGTATCGTCGCGTGAATCACATTGCCCAATGATTTTCTCACCACCAAACGCGTTTCGTTACATAGTTTTCGTTGGTTCATTCAGTTGGAAAAATTCAGTTGGAATGTTGGTTGCTTCGTCTTTGTTTGTTACACAGTCGATAAATTTGAAGGAATGCAGTGGACCAACGATTTGATTTTTAATTGTGAAGTTTAAGTGATCCATATCTTTGTTCTTTGCCGCAAGAATTACTCGTTCGCTCAACCAATTGTGTTTTTTGTGGTTAGCAATGCTGTTCGGAAACACTTTATTGATGAGCTCGTCCTTCGTTGAGACGAAATTTCAGAATTTTTCTTAGAAAAATCTTCGGCAGATAGATCGTTTAGCAATGCAACTCGCATGTTTGGCGTTCTGTTGACATGCAGCACAAAACGTTGGGCACACTACACCATTGACAGTTCGAAGTGGTTCAAACGATGTCGGCCCACGAACATTCACCAGCAACAACCGCAAGTAGAAGCATTCGTCATTCTTCGGATGAACTGTGTAAATGCTGTAACAGTCACAGTCTCAGGTTTTTATCAAACTGAGAATATCACTGCTGCAGACTTCCTCTCAGTTGTTCCAGAGCAGCTTTTTCAGCCGGCTAGCGTACTAGGGAGGTTCTTTGCTGGGCCAAGGGGAAGCTAGTAAATGCTGCTATCTACAGGGTTACGCCGAATTGAGTAACAGATGAGACCATGAACCTGCTGCTTAAGGACTTATAATAATCTACTTAGCCAGACATACTAATGATCAGACGAATGACATACGGATGACCAGGAACCGCATCGCCTTGCTTCCGACGTTGAAATTTTTTCGATGAAGCGTTCCAAGTGTAATAACGTGGCATCTCAGGTTAGGGCACGTTCGTGCAAACGGATCACTTTGGCAAATCGAAAAGAAACTGGTCAATGTTGTGCAATATTCGAACAAATGCACCGCCAAAGTACATAAGTGGGATGATGTTCATGAATGGGGAATGAGGATATACGCAAAATCGCCTCATTGCAGCTCACGCATATCGACCAACTTTACAGTGCGTGATTTCATCGTTGCTATTGGGAGTTTGAACGCCAAAAACCGCTATATTGCTGCCTTTCGTGACATATATGCAGATGTATTTGATGGACTTCACTGGATTGAAATACTCCACATTGCAATGCGGCTTGAATGTTTTGGAAAGAAGTGGCGAATACGGAACAATCCAAGTGTTGTCGACCACGAAATCGTTTCCTTTCACTTTCTTTGTGTTAGTTCTACCGTTATCCTCGGGTGATCGACGCCGATACAGTGGATAACCATCATTGCCAGTAATAGTCTCTGCCGTCAAATTCCATGGACAATGTTTGGAACACTTGCCGTCGATCATGCACGGTGATTGGGGGTTGATGGCGCCACACGGACCGTGAATCATATTCGTAATTACAACATCATGCAGGGCTGGATCGGTTTCGGGATTAGGAATTTTGGCACGTATGATGTTATTTATTTGGTACAAACTGAACTCTTTGAAATCAGTTTTCACTGATGAATTTCAGAAGAAATCGTTTGAAGAGAATTAATTCAATCGAATTCAAATGAATAACCGTCGAAAACTGAATGAAAATTGGTGAAAACTAAAAAAAAAATGCTGATAAATTGCGGCGCACGTGCTCAATGGTATGCAAAAGAGACATGAAATACTTAGCCCAGAAACAAACGAAAACAACAACAAATTCCCATGTAACATCTTATTTCTCAAGCGTGGTCAGTTGCAGAGAGATGAATATAGACAAATAATATATGGTTGGTCTTTTTTGTGTAAACAAACCATTTAGTTTTTATTGTTTTTTAAAAAGTTTAAATTTTCGTGAAAATTAAAACTTAAGGGAGGAACCTCCTCCAGACAACTGGTTTTTCAATAATTTTTTACAAAAAATTGAGAGCATTTATTGCAATAAAACAAATTGCATAATAATATTGACGTTCAAATGAATACAAACAAATTTTTTTATGAGTAAAAAAAAACAAAATGGCGGCGCTAGAGGTGCTCGAACTAGGCTACTAGAGTTTGCGCCGTGGAACGCCCAGGTCCTTGTAGTTAACTAAAATCAACGAAACAAATTTTTTTTATTAAAATAATTCATTCCGCTTTGCATGAACCTAAAAGTTGCAAAACAAAAAATAAAATTGAAAATTTGAGGACAAAAAGAAAAAAAAAACACGTGTTTCTTTATAAACAATTCTTTAAAACCCATATTTGTTTAAACAATTTATATGAAATTTTAGGTTTGTGCAAAGGCCGATAAGTTAAGTAATATGTGTACAAAATTTCAAGTTTATCGGTCAATTACTTTTTGAGTTACATTCCACGGCGCGCAAAAAAACACGTTTTGAGAAAAACTCGATTGAAGTTTACGTTCTTGAAGAGAACGCATTATTGCGCATCACTTCAGTGACTCCCTAGGGACCTTTAGGGACTATCTGTTGGGCTTGAAACTTTGGTAATATATTCTCCAGATATGAAATATAGAAAAAAATGGAAAAAAAAATAATATCCGGAGGAGGTTCCCCCCTTAACAAAAACAAAAAATTTATCGAAATCAGTCAATCCGTTCTCGAGATATCATCAAAAAAGCCGTTCCATACCAAATGTATGAGAAAATGAATTTTCTTCATAAATTTTGTTTCCGTGAATTTTTCCGATGGTTTAATAGTTATTCTGCTATTCGGGGCGGAGACAAATCCAACAAATCAAAGATCATAAAAATCGGTCCAGCCGTTCTTGAGTTATAAATGGTGTAACTAACCCGACTTTGTTTTATATATTATATAGAAGATATAACTCACGTTGCCCCTAGCAGCGGCGTGGGTTTCTGATTTCATTATAACTAAAGGGAAAAAACAAAACTTCTGATAATTCCAATGTATCGTTGTGTTGTGTATTTTATAAGTCAATGATTTTAGAATGCGTTGCAAATATAATACGTATATGCAATACACCGATAACATTTGAATGGAAAATTTTTATTTTTATTTTGTGTTTTTAGTCAAATGTGAAATCAATTATAATTGTCTGGTTATACAATAACAATGGGTTATTTTACATTTTCTTTATTTGAAATCTGTCTAGTTATCTGGCTATTATGTATCAAAATTGGATAAACATTTTTATACAACTCAATCGAAATGTTTGAAATATAATTGGTTATTTGCTGAGTAACTGTTTGAACTTGGGATTTATTTAAATTACCTCAATACAAATTACCTATTAAATTCATGCTACAAGGTTCATCACATAAAAAATTGGCCTTTGATTAAATATCATAGAATTTTCGATTGGATTGCCATCTATGTTATGATTATTATTATTGATTTAGCTGAATAACAAGGAACTTCAATTTTAGATTGTTCATTATCTTTGAAATGTTTTATAATAGCATGATTTCTAAAGAAATCAAAAATATTGAATTCTCTCCTTGGATCACAATCATTGCATATAAATACACGTAATGATTTATGGAATATTTTTAGGTGTGATATACGATTTATAACAAATAACTAGTGAATTACAACTAAAACAATTCATGATATAATTAAACTTTATTACTAGATTACCCCTAAACCTGTTTATGCATACCATTCAATGTTATCAGTAAATTAACCTGAAGTTCCAGTAATTTTACGAAATTTATATAAGATGATTCAATCAGATTATCATAAAAATGCAATTCAATTATTTCGCAAAATTACAATTCGACTAAGTTAATTTAACAAAACAAGCATACACATATATCAATAATTTTAAGTGACCTCAAGACGTTTCTTCCTTTCAATTGTACATATTAAATTATTTATTTTAGCCCATAAACACACTGTTGAATAAAAACCCACAATGCCCCAATCGGATGTTTCGAGTGGATCAGTTTTTGCTTAGAAATCTCTATTAAATATTTATTAATTACTGGCCAATCATCAATTAATTTATTCGCCTATGGTTTTTAAAAATATGCATGAAATTGATCCTTAAGCTCTCGCAACCTAAATTTTGTGGTAATTCTCTAATGCAGAATTATTTCATCAAACGGTTCTACGTTATGATTTAGGAACTCTAAAGATGTTTTATGGACATCTGACTGTAACTGTATGGTACTACTGTTTCGCTCGCAGTTTGTTGTATACAGTTTAAAAAAAATAGGTTATGTAACGCAAATTGCATTACATGTAGGTCCAGTGCTAGCTTCCATCATAAAATAATGCTAACCTTGCACTAAAATAGGTTATAATGCACAGTGCAATAATTTGTATTACAGCAATTGCAATAAATTTTACTGCAACATTCCATTAGAAAATAAAGCAGATTGTAAAAGACACACACAACATTAAAAGTTCTGTAACTTTAGCCATGATTTTTGGTTTTTTATTTCTGTTAATAAAATTTTGATAGAGTGTTTTTTCTGGTGTTGGTCTTTGTTTTCTGCAGTTTGACGGGCTAGATCTCTTTATGATCGCCTAAGGTAATAAATTATATTTTAATAATTAGGGATTGCAAATTTTTGTTGAATTTACGATTCCGGAATTTCTAAATTATAAAGTTTCCAATTCCGGATTCCGAAATATTCCGGGATTGAGAAAAAAAAACTTAAAATATGAAGAAAACATTTGTATTATTCAAGAATTCAGTAAAAAAATTAACATTGATCAAAGTACATAAAATTATTGTATGTATATGTAAGTTAACGAGTTCGTTAAGAAATCGAATTAAAAAAACAACATTATTCATCAAAATCAAAACTAGAACTAACTTATCATAAAATAAATTTTTTGTTTGAAAATTTAATTTACTTTAGCTTGCATAAAATATAAAAAAAATTCTTATTCTATGGAATTCTTGTTCAAAGAATATTACGTTACACTTAGAGACAATATATTTGTTGATGAATCAACAAAATTGGTCTTCGCGTGTCTCATTAGGCACGTTGTGTTAATTTAGCATTATTGAATGTTAACTTTAGGCACGTTGCGCTGATGTGGCATTACTAATTATGTTAACTGGATGGGTTGAATTTCAGGTTGGTGAGTAGGAAGTTCCTCTTGGGCAGTAGATTTTGGCAAAAAGCAGCAGTCCCCTTCGATGCACGAGTTTCGCCCTGTGTATCAGAAAAATTACTATCAAGCCACAGATTATGACTATGATCCCATTGTCAATTGCGGCCGCTTCTTTGTGTTCGTTGACTAACTCTTGTAATTGTGCAATGTTACCCAGATATAGATTGTGTAAGTATCCGGAATCGATTTTGAAGACTTTTTCAGTGATGTTGGTGCATAACACGGAGGGTAAAACTTGGAATGTCTTCGCTTCTTTACTTACGAATGTGGAGTTGTTGATTTCAACCGTCTCGTTAGCATATTGTACCAAGTGTTAACTTTTATTGTTGTACGAAATGTTTCCGTCGAAGTTGCTTAGGAATATAGTATGGTCATTGAGGGTTTCAATGATTTGTTCGTTGTGAAATTGGTACTCGCATCTAGCGTTAAAACTTTTGATCAGTTGATGGATACAATGATCCATTGGTATCTTTTTGAATCCGCTTAGGTCACAAATAGTCGTCTCCCCGAATGAGTGATATTTTTTGACAATTCCAAATATCTCGTCTTGGTTGAGAAGAAGTTCGTTGAATTCCATGTATATGCGCTTGTTGTGACTGAAGGTTGATCATATGATGATGTGATTGTAGTCCGGTCGGCTAGTTTTCGGCATTGAGAGAACGTAAAGGAGGGTAGATTCTTTCGCAATCATCATAGGTTCAGCATATTCGATTGCTTCTACCTCGTTGGCATATGGCAGAGTTTCAATTTCCATGATCAAACGACTAATTTCACCTTTATTCAACAAGTTAGTGTTGACTATATTTCCTTTGGCTAATTGAGGGGCTCGAACTATCTCGTATATTTCGTCTTTGAGGATATTGAGTTGATTAAGCAATACTTGGTGAAGTTTTTCATCCGATTCGTCATATAAGTGGTCAATAATTTTGTTATACTCCGCAAGCAATTGTTGAGTTGTATTTGTTAAGGCTTTGTTGATCCTGTACTGTTGATTGTTGTTACGAATTATCCCGTTTTGGCTAGTTTTTATCTGGTCCCAATCAGTAGGATCGGGTGATCCTGCTATCCATTTCCAGGCACTACCGATCCAATTTATTGATCTTTGAGTGCGCGGGTGATGGAGAATTTATTTTCTCCATTCTGAATGCCTTCAACGATTCTTTGCGTTAAGCTTATTTTGAAGGTGAATAAACCGTCCTTAAATATTTCTTGCAGAAGTTGAATATACTCCTGCGGGATTTTGATTCCGTTGATGACGGTTGAATGCATTCGTTCTTGTAGGGACTTACAAAGAATTTCTTTGTTTATCTCGGGAAAGCCAATATAGTGTTTGTGGTAAGTGGGATGGGGTTCCTCATGAGCATAAATGTCCTGGCCTTTCTGAAGGATCAGTTGGCTCCTGAAGACATTGATGGGCGCATCACAGTATCGAATTAAATCGGTAGAATTTTCTTCCGCACTGTGAATGGTTCCAGTAGTAGACAATGTGTTCGCTTCAATTTCCAGTCTTAACAGAGCGTCCGCTACCTTGTTGGTACAACCAGGTTTGTAAATCAGCTCGTAATTATATTCCTCCAACCGCGCTTTCCAGCGCTTCAACTTGGCATTGTTGTTCTTATTACTTATGGTAAATGTCAGCGGTTGATGGTCTGTCAGAATTTTGATTTTGCGAGCCCCATATAAGTAGTTGCGAAGATTATCCAGTGCCCATATGATGGCCAGCATCTCCTTTTCATTTGCCGTATAACTTTCCTTGGTTTTATTCAGTAACCTGGAGATGTAAGTTATTGTCCGGTCTTTCCCGATATCTCCTTAAGATAGTACAGCGCCAATGGCGAAGGAGGAAGCGTCGGTAGTTAGCAGAAAGGGTTTGTTAAAATTTGGAAATATCTCCGTTGAAGACAGAAGCTCTTTGATGTTGCTCTTCAATCTTCATTTTCTTTGATTGCGATGCTTTGATTTGTGCATTTTCTCCTCTCGTTAGGTTGGTTAACGGCTTGGCTATGAGTGCAAAATCTCGGATAAATCGCCTATAATACGATGCCAGTCCCAAAAAGGGTTCGAGATCTTTCAAATTGTCAGGTTTCCTGATGTTTTGAATGCCCAGTACTTTTTTTTTGTCCGGCTTGATGCCCATGTCTGTTATAAGGTAACCCAAAACTTTCGTTTCAGTTTGTAGGAACTCTGTTTTGTCTCCAAAGACGATAATGTCGTTTGTATAAACATAATAGAGTTCGCCGATGAATTCCTTCAAGACATTGTCGATCATCCGTTGAAATATTGCGGGTGCGTTTTTTAATCCGAACGGGAGCCTCAGAAATTCATATTTTCCATTCATGATGGAAAACGACGTCTTCGGGATCGATGGTTTCGAGTTATTAGCAGGTCCAAGGAGAATTGCGAATTTCGAGATGACTTTTTGCAATATCTTCTTTGTGTCAGGTGAAAGATGACCATCCCGAATTTCCATGTTGTTAACTTGGCATGATGGTTTTTCTTGTAATGGAATGTGTATGTTGGGTGTGATGATCAACTCATTATGTTTTCGATCAATAAGTGCCCCGAGTTCCTTCAATGTGGCATCTCCTATGATGCCATCAAACGAAATCAAGCCTGGTAGAATGAAAAAGTCGATGGTAATGTTGATGCCAACGCTTTTAAAGAATGGTCCACTAATTTTGTGACTAATTTGTATGCCACCTCCCGCTGATCTGATTTGAAATTGGTTTTCGGTTGGCTTGGCACTAACGGATAATTCGGATTTTATAAAGTTCTTATTGGCTCCTGTATCGATGATTTTTAAGCCGGTACTCTAGGTATGGTACGCTAGAGAGGCTTCCATCATAAAATGTATCTCCAAATCCTCTTCTATGTCTTGTTCGTCATTGGATATCTCGTTTTCGGTGTTGTCGTATACCAATTGATTATAATAATCCTCCCCCAGTTGCGTTTCCAAGTGGTTGATTCGTTGTTGTTTCCTTGGCTCGTTGAGATGAGAATGTTCCCGTTTTGCTACCAGATTATCCTGATGAGTGGGACGGTTGATGTAATTTACTTGTCGTATTTCAATTGATAGGTCAACATCCATCGGTGTTGGTGGTTTAGGAAAGATTGAGTTCTGATGTTGAATGTTGTATGCCATGTTTTTCCTTTGAAGTGGTAATGCATTATTATTTTTTGGTGGAGGTTGTGCATTGTTTGTATGAAATTTGGTTTATCGGGGCCGTTACAATATTGTTGATGTTTTTCCTGTGTATGGCCATGTTCCTGAAATTCAGGTTCTGAATTTCTAAGCAGGATGCGTATGCCTCGGGTAATGTGGCTGGTTTCTGGATGATCAACGTTTTGGACAGGTCTCTATTTAATCCACAGATGAACACCTCTTGTCGTCGGCAGTAAAGTACAATCATGACTGCGAGATGAATCGCTTGAGCGAAACAGTGTTGTTGATCACATTTTGCATCATAGATGTCCCATCCGCCCTTATGGAAACTATATCTGCGTTTAGGTCGATTTCATATTCTTTGAGCCCTTCTACGGGATTAAAAAAATATGGAAATGCCAAATAACAAAAAATATAGAATAAACTAAGGAAAGCATTTACTCTTTTAATTATTTCGAAATGTTCATAATAAATAATAAATCCAGATATTAGATAATTGAATTCCGGAATCGAAAGCAGTCAAAAATCTATAATAATATACCATTACATAATAAAAGTCCGTTTGAGTTAGTGAATTTTATATCAATAACACAAAACACGTGCTTGAACATTGAAGTCCGCTTGTTTTAGCGAATTTTATGTTGCTATAATTTTGTAATTTGACTATAGATTGGTTTAAAATGTTTAATAGTTTTATTAAAAATAACTTTTAAAGCAAATGCTGGGGCGCTATCATGAAATCCGGACGGTACATTTTAGCGGTAATAAACAATTCTATGGAAATTTTAGAATAAATTAAAAAAATGATCAAAGTTACCCAAGTTATTTTGTATGAAATTGAAAATAAATGAAAGTTTATCGACAAAATTTGTCTGCGACAAATATTTCATGACGATCAGAAATTTGCCCTTAAACCTTCATGTAATTGCGATTTGATACAAAATAACTTGGGTAACTTTGACCATTTTTTGAATTTATTCTAAAATTTCCATAGAATTGTTTATTACCGCTAATATTTACCGTCCGGATTTCATGATAGCGCCCCTGCTTTAGAAATTTTCATAATTGTGTTGAAATTCATTTTCTTTACAATTTAACAATAACTTGCTTTATACATGAGTCATAATGCATAAGGCTTGTATTAAAAATTAGAGTTACTTTTTCAACTGTGAATAGGCAGTATACAGCTTGCCGGTACTTAATTGTTTTGTAAGCTTATTGAACGGAATGAAATTAATATTCTCATTTTCAGGACTAAATATTCTAGTTGTTTGTTGGCCTAACTGCCCCAACTTTTCAGACGTAATTTTGAAATTTCCTGTAAAAAATGAACAACAATACTATGTAACGTATCATTAATTTATGCCTGCTAAGTTATAAAAGTTATGAAAAATTCACAAATTTATAATCGATTGTGCCTAAATTATTGGCAAAAATGTCATAAATTTAATGAAATTGTTCATATGGTTTATGTTTAGTTTTCCAAAATTGTAGGATTTTTTTACATTAAACTATAAATTTGATAATCTTGAAATTAGTCTCATCTTCCTTGGCAGTCCTTAATACAAGCTTATAAATGTCTGAATTTACATAAAAATCGAAACATTAAATTAATGCCTTGTTTAATTAATACAATATACAAAATATGTACCTACATAGGGTTCAGATCAAGTCAGAAATTTATTAAAATTAATTACAAAAAGAAATATTTAATTGAAATATGTCTGAAATTTACGTAGGTGATATTGAATCAGAAATGATAAAATGTTAGTGAAATATGAGTGAAAAAGTGATATATGTATGTACTCGTATAATAAAATAACTGAAAAGTGTGAATTAAGTTAAATTGGTGTAAAAAAAGTGAGAACAAAATGAGCGAAATTTAAGTAAACTTTGTATGAAATTTATCGAAAAAGTGGATCTATTATAAATTTGGGTGAAATGTGAATGAAATTTAAGTAAAATTAGAGTACAATTTAAAAATACAATTGACTGAAAGTGGGTATAATTTTCTGTGAAATATTAAAGTAAAGTGAAGTGATTGAAACTTTTGAATAAAACAAAAATGAATTATTGAAATTTGCGTGTATCAGAATTCTTCTCGTTAAAAGACATTTTGTTATTTGAAATTTAAAGGATTTTCGAGACAAAGTTGCAGTGTTAAAGTGACTGCGTTTTGTACATCGACCAACCTGCCACCAGTAAAGCTACGTCTGCAAATATAGCCAAAATTCACGATAAATGTGACGAGGTAGTTCGAGGTCTCAAAGCAATTGGAACAGAGGCAGAACACCGTGATCCCTGGTTAATATACTTAGCTCTTCAGAAATTAGATCCCGAAACTCAACAATTCTGACGTGTTGAAACTGCAGAAAAGGATTTTCCTAAATTACAAGAATTTTTTGATTTTCTAATTGTTCGCACGGACTCATTCCAAGGCGTTAAAGTAGAACAAAAACAAAGAGGTTTCGGTAGGAATGCAGTGAGACTATTACACAGTGGTACATCAACGAAATGTATAGGATGCAATTTGGCAAGGGAACATAAACTATATAGTTGCCCCTAATTTTTAAGCCTTAGTATTACAGATCGCAGAAAGTTGGTGAAGACAAATGTAGTTTACTTTAATTGTCTTAACGGTTAACATCAAGCGTATTAATGCCGATCCAAGACAAGATGTTCAGAATGCAACAAACGGCATAATACTCTTCTGCACGTTCAGGAAACTAAAGAAACAAGCGATACTCAAAAGAAGAATGATAATCAAAAAAGTGAGTCTAAACCAGAGGAATCCAATTGTTATGCATCCATTATATATCATCATAATTTCGTGGCAAAGGCATTATTACCGACAGCGGAGGTTCGCATTAAAGATATCGGAGAGCAATGGTTATCATGCCGTGCAATTTTGGACTCTCGGTCATATCTCAATAACGAGTGTAAGCGAAACTAATACGGGTATTTCGAGAGGCATGACGATTCTGAGACTGAGTTCAAATGTTAATAACGGCTTCTAGTTAAACATAAAGGCATTAATACTTCCAAGGATTTTTAATTATGAACCATCACGCATGTTGGGACAATCCAGTTTGGTGAAATTAGCTAGTCTACAAATGGCAGATCCAGAATTCCTTGAAAGAAAGAAAGTGGATATTCTTATAAGAAGTGATTACTTTTTTGATTTAATATGTATATGATGGACAAATAAGAAACGATTCCACAGTCATAGCACAAAATACAAATTTGGGTTGGATCGTTGCTGGTGAAGCGAACGTTGGAGATGGAAATCGAATACCTTCAACCAGTTTACTAATAGAGGTCGATGCTAGTTTAAGGCGATTTTGGGAGATCGAGGAGGTTCAAGAAGGAAGAGCCTTAACCAAAGAAAAATCAGCATGCATTTAACCACAGCAGCCGATAATAAATATATCGTGAGTCTACCATTCGCTGAGGAGTTTCATCTGGGACAATCAAATCGGAAAAATGAGGAATTAAATAGTCCTTATAAGGAATTTTTAAAAGAATATGAAGAGCTAGGCCATATGATACAGGATCTATTTGCAACGCCAGGAGGTTTTTATTTACCACATCATGCTGTATTCAAACAATCGAGTACCACTATGAAGATGCGCGTCGTATTTGACGGTTCAGCTGTGACAACTAATGGAAAGTCCTTAAATGATGTACTTTGAGTCGAACCGAGGACTAAAGATTCATTGTTTAGCATTTTAATCCGTTTCAGAAAGCACAAAATAATATTTACAGCAGACATAGAAAAGATGTTTCGTCAAATATGGGTACGGAACGAAGACACTGCATATCAGAGAATTTTATGGCGAACAACTCCGGCAGATGAGATAAAATCATGTCGGCTTCGAACGGTGACTTAACGGAACATCATCTGCACCACTGTTAGCAACTCAAACCTTGCATCAACTGTTCGAAGACTACAAGAATGAATACCCTAAGGCAGCAGAAATCATTACAAGGAATTTTTATATGGATGATTTAATGTCCGGTGGAGATGATCAGGAGCATGCTAAGGGGTTTCTAAGAAAATGGACATCAAATGATTCTTAAATACTTAAGTCACTTCCATAGTAGCCATAAAGGTGTTGGATCTTCAATTTAATCCGGGTTTTGATTATTTTCAATTTGAGGTTTCATTAGACGATCACTCCATCCATACAAAATGAACTTTGCTATCTGAAGCCTCAAGGCTGTTCGACCCAATGGGTTGGTTATCACCTACTACTATTGCCGTGAAAATAATATTTCAAAGATTATGGTTAGAGAAATTGGACTGGGGTGACAAACTACCAACAAATGTACAGGAAAATTGGATAAAGATTCGTTCGGAAATGAAAATTCTGGAAGGAATTAAGGTTAACCGCTGGCTAAGTCTAAATTCACAAGCTGAACTTGAACTTCACAGTTTTACGAATGCCGTCGTTTATAGCCGAATGGAACATATAAAATTAATATTGTGGTTGCAAAAACCAAGGTCGCGCCGATAAAGACTGTCAGCTTGCCTATAGATTGGAACTAAATGGTGCTCTATTACTTACCAAGTTAATGAATACAGTCAAGATTTCATTAGCAACAAAGATTTTACCAAAAATATTTTATTGGACTGATTCTCAAATTGTTCTCGATTGGCTCTCTAGTCCACCAAGTATTGTATATGTTAAAATATTATATTGAATATTGCGGTATATTGTACTATTTATTGGTCATACGGTGTTTTTAGGTAAACACGGTATTACGGAATGAATATAATAAAGTCAGAGAGTTAGTGAACGTTGAACAAGCAAGTCGTTAAAAAACATAACAATTTGGCGACGAGGATGGGATCCTAGTTTTCGATTAATTAATTTTCGTTTAAATTGATATTGCAAAAGAAAACGGATACTTGAATATAAAAAAAAAAAAAATTTTTTTTTGTACGAAAACACGTGGTAAAAAAAAAAGTGATATTGGGTAGTGAGGTGCGGTGTGCAAAAAAAAAAAAAAAAAAAAAAAAAAATTAAAATGGGTGGATTGATTGGAAATCTTGAGCCATTTGTTCCAGGCGGTAATTTTAAGGCATATGAAGACCGGTTAAATCAATTGTTTTTGGTTAATGATGTTAAGGAAGAAGCCAAAACGCCATTATTGATCACCATCATTGGCGCTGAGATATATGACGTCCTGTTATCATTAACCGTTCCAGAACTACCATCAGCAAAAAGTTTTGAGTTTTTAATTAAAAAATTAAAAGAACACTTCGCACCAATACAAAATAAAAGAGCCGAGCGTTACAAATTCAACAAAGCATCGCAGGAGGAGGGTGAGTCAATTACCGAATTCATTGAGAATAAAAAGTCTATCGCAAACATGTCAATTTGGCGATTTTATGGAGAGAACGGCAATTCAAGACTCTCTTGCCGGGGTAAAGTCATCGACCAGTATTACTAGTACAGCTGCAACTGCTTCAATAGTGGCTAGTATAAAAAACCGTATTTTGGAAGATGCGCTTACTGATCGTTTCATCATGGGTCTCAGAAACGATAAAATACAGCAGATGCTTTTAAATGATGATAGTTTAACGTTCACCAATTGTTGTACCAAGGCATTAAATGTTGAAATGGCCGAGAAAGCATCTCAATTCATACAACCTGGTGGTCAATTTGCGGTGCAGTCAAATTAGTCCGGTCAAAATCAGCATTTTCGTCGTCGTAGAAATAAGCATTGGAACAAGAACAACAATAAAAGTCAAAATCAATCAAATTCGAATACAGTCAATCAAAATAATTCGAATAAGAAATCTTCAAGTGGTCAAGAATGTCGTCGTTGTGGAAGGTTCCATGACGAGAATCAGTGTCCGGCAAAAAATTGGACGTGCTTCACGTGCAATAAGATGGGTCATACGTCAAAGGTATGTCGTAAAAAACCCGTCAACACTATAAACAGTTTGGAAGCACCAGTCGAGTCCGTTATTGTCAATTGTGAAGTCGAAGGGCGTCAAATGGATTTCGAGGTGGACACAGGAGCATGTGCTACTGTGATGTCAAGAGACAAATACTTAAATAAATTTAATACCCTTAAATTAGTCAAAAAACCCAATAATTTAATTACTGTTACAGGTGAAGGTATTAAAGAGTGTGGACACATTGAAGTACGAGTGGGTTTCCGTGGGTTCCAGCATCAATTATACATCGTGGTGATCGACAGTGACAGGTCATTTCGGGCATTAATGGGACGAAATTGGTTGGACGTACTATTTCGAACATGGAGAGGTAGATTTTTAAATTTTTCTATTGATTTTTTCGAACAGTCTAAAGTAGCTACGTTAAATGTCAATCAATTGAATTCGGAATCGTCTCTAAGTTATCCGATTGAGAGGTATACGGCGGATATTGTCTTAAAACCGGACCAGACACCAATATTTCACTGTGCTTATACGGTTCCATATAAATTAGTCGATAGAGTAAATGTTGAATTGGACCGCTTATGTGAACAAGTAATTTTAAAAACAGTGAGGCATAGTAGATGGGCGAGTCCGATAGTGATCGTACCTAAAGCCGATGGTAGTCTACGTATCTGCGTCGATTGTAAGGTCACAATCAATCAGTGTATACAAATGGAGCATTACCCACTACCTCGTCCAGACGACATCTTTGCTAGGTTGGCAGGTTGTCGATATGTTTGTGTCATAGATCTAACGGGTGCCTACCAACAGTTAGCCATCTCATTGGAGTCTCAAGAGTTTCTTACAATCAACACCCACCGGGGTCTATTTTGTTATAATAGATTAGCATTTGGCGTCGCCAGTGAGCCGTCCATTTTCTAGTCGATAATGGATCGGATAATAGCCGGGTTGGATGGCGTGTTTACATATCTCGACGATATTTTAATCGGAGCTGCAAACATGGATGACTGTAAGGCAAAGCTATTTTCAGTTTTAGAAAGACTGAATAAGCACCGAATTCGTGTAAATCTGGACAAATGTAAATTTCTCAACACATCGGTAAAATATCTAGGTCACACAATTACTGAAGATAGAATAAGTCCTAATTTGGAAAAAGTAAAAGCCTTAGTTGATGCCCCTAAACCTGAGAATGTAACTCAACTTCAAGCATATCTAGGACTTTTAAATTACTATGGACGATTTATTCCAAATTTATCGTTGGAGCTTGGCGTTTTGTATAAATTATTGCGAGAAGACGTAAAATTTGAGTGGGAGCCGTAATGTCAAGTGGTTTTTGAAAAAAATAAAAAGTTAGTTTTAAATACTGATGTTTTGGAACTGTACGACCCAAAAAAACAATAATAGTTGCCAGGGATGCGAGTCCATACGGTGTAGGGGCGGTGCTATCACACCTGGTAAATGGTGTGGAAAAACCGGTTTTGTTTGCTTCAAGCACTTTATCGCCGGCAGAAAAAAATTACTCGCAGCTACATCGTGAGGCATTAGCAATTATTTTTGCAATGAAAAAATTTCATAAATATCTGTATGGTCAAAGCTTCGAGATCAACACTGATGCTCAAGCGCTTAGAGAAATTTTTGGACCAAGCAAAAGAAATTCGGCAGTGGCATGTGCGAGGTTACAGCGCTGGGCCATCATATTGTCGACTTATGATTATAAAATCAAATTCTAGATTACCATTGTCAAATGGAACAGATGTACAGTCCGGATCGATAAACTATTTCAATTTTTCCAACGATTCATTGATAGATGAAAAAGTCATTCGTCAAAGTCTAGGCGACGATCCAATCCTTGGTAAAGTTCGTGAATATGTTCATAAGGGTTGGCCAAATCAGCTATCGGATGAAATGGTACCATTCTTTAAAAAAAGAAATAGTTTAGCAATTGAAAATGGGAATTTGTTTTACGGGCATCGAATAGTTGTTCCCACTAGCAAGAGAAAAGCAGTACTTAAGCTGCTACATGAAAATCATACGGGGGTAGTTCGAATGAAACAAATCGTTCGATCATATGCGTGGTGGCCAAATTGCGATTTGGACATTGAGAAGGTATCAAATAGTTGTGACATATGCCAAAAAACACAAAATGTACCAAAAGAAATCGTCAATACGTCGTGGCCAGGAGCTACGGTTCCGATGGAACGAATTCATATCGATTTTTTTTACTGTTTTGGCAAAACATTTTTATTAATAGTTGATGCTTATAGTCGATACGTAGATATAGTGATCATGCCGTCAACAAATTGTAAGACAGTTGTGAATAGGTTAATGGATTTTTTTTGTCTTTTTGGTTTACCCTCAGAAGTGGTGTCAGAATAACGGTCCACCTTTCGCGTCATATGACTTTAAAATGTTTTGTAAAAAACATGGGATAAAATGTACTAAGACGCCGCCCTATCACCCTCAGTCAAATTGTTTGGCGGAGAGAAACGTCCAATCGGTAAAAAAAATATTCAAAAGATATTGTGTCGAAAAAAATGATATGTCATTGGCTGATAAAATTAGAAAATTTTTAATTTATCAACGCAATTCACCGTCAGCTGATTCCGCGGAAACGCCCTCAGCAAAAATGTTTAAATTTAAACCAAAAACATTATTAGATTTGTAGCCTCGGTGATTGTTACAATAAGTTTTGCGACGAGTGTGTGTCAATACTTGTACACTGCACTGTGGCAATTTTCGAACTCGAAACCATAGACAATCATAATAGATCTCTCATTTGACTAAAAACAGAAAATAAAAACAAAAATTGTCCATTCAAATATTATCGGTGTATTGCATATACGTATTATATTTGCAACGCATTCTAAAATCATTGCCTTATAAAATACACAACACAACGATACATTGGAATTATCAGAAGTTTTTGTTTTTTTCTTTTAGTTACTATGAAATGAGAAATCTAGTATGAATGTCTATGTCGAAACAATCCACCGCCATGTTTGATTGGATCGTGTGTACACACGAGGAAAATTATTTTGCTTTCTGTTTTGTTTTTACTAGAACAAGAACATTCGAGTTTGGTTTTTCAAGAAATGTGCGTCGTATCTCGTGAAAATATAAAATAATTTTATCGTTTTAATACAATGGCTCGTGTACCTAAAAAATAAAAA
This sequence comes from Tipula helvola, assembly GCA_963556165.1. NCBI lineage: Eukaryota > Metazoa > Arthropoda > Insecta > Diptera > Tipulidae > Tipula > Tipula helvola. The sequence continues at coordinate 41,963,594 of OY744482.1, forward strand.
TTAATAAATTTGTTAATAAATATATTCATAAATTCTGTAAAATAATATTAAACAAGTTGCATTATTGTACGGTTGTAATAAATTAATACAAATATAGTGACAGCAAATTTTATTAAATAATTAAATATACAGTATTGTTAAAATTATTTGCTGGTGTTAATTCATTTATTTTTCTTGTCCGTCGAAATAAAACTGGACAGATTATTTAAATGAAAAGAAGAAACCAAATTTTGATTTGGCAGACAAAAATAAACATGAAATCCCAGTATCTAACAAACAAAATTTAACCAAAAATGAAAAGACGCGTTATCAAAATAAATTTGAAGAAAAAGAAGTAGTAGGTAATGTATCGAAGTCATTTAAAAAATTTTGTTCGTTGGATACCGGCGAAAATTATGAAAATTATAAGTCCATTAACATATTTAATTAAAATTAATGATTAGAGTTAAGTAGAATCAAAACCGACACTTTTCCATTTTTTTTTTCAAATTGACCTACTGACAGCAAAATTTTCTATAACCTAAAATACGTCATTTTCTTATTACTAAATGTTCGTAACCACCAAATTCTCTTCACAAAATTGAATTTAAAAATAAGCGGTTGGTTCATAATCAAATCTTTTCCAATACTTCGTTGTATCAAAATGAAACATTTCCCATACGAATGCTAGTTGGTAACAAATTGTTACTTTTCCTATACTAACGTCCATACGAAAAGATTGGCTGCAACATAGAGATACATTTCCAAATAGCTGTTATTATACAAGTTTTGACATTTTTTTTTGGTGGTAATTTTAATTCTGAAGGTAGTTTTTTTGTGAATAGTTCGTGTGGTGACGCCAGCGGCAGTGTCTGGAGTTATTAAAAGAGTAGGCATAGTTTAGGTTGTTTTATTACGTTTTATTTTTATTTGATTTGGCAAATATCATTGTTGGATTGGATAGCAAATGGATCGAGTGGAATTAATAAAAACCACAATACTTAGTCCATGAATTGTAGATTTAATTCTATCAAGATACAATAGCTCGGAGTGTATAGTTTTAAACATTTCTGCAATTCAGCAATGGAAAAATTTAAAGTAGTAGAGAATTTAGAATATCCGCGAAAAAAGCAGCGCAAAGTATCTGAATGGAAATCTACAAAGAATAAATTAGACAGGTAAGAACAATATAAATTTCTTAATTCTAATTGATGTAGTTTATTAATGTTGTTGTTTTGTTAGATATAAACCAAAAGGTTTGCCGAAAATACCCACATGCAACCACAAAAAGGATAATTCTTTCCATTGCAAAAAACTGACCGGACAAGATTGCTACGAGTTCCATAAAAAATTTGATTTGTGTGGCAATAAAATTTTGCAAGACGCTTTTATTTTGGGTCACATAAAAACAGGACTACCGGCTCGGACCGATCGTAGAGTCAACGATACCCCTAAAAAATAGTTACAACCTATTTCATCAAAAACAGAAGAGGAACTTTTATTCGGGTCTGTCTACCATCTTTCAAGAATATTTTATGTGTCGGATTACACCGAATTCACGGAATTTGCAAACGCTTTGTTAATTCTGGAACAGTGCCTGCAGAAAATCGTGGAGGTAACAGAAAAGCTGTAATATTTGCAAACAAAAGAGAGGCTGTAAAAAACTTTATAAAAAGTTTCAATGTTCATGACGTTCATTATTGTCGGTCGAGAAACACTGGTCGGCAATACCTTTCAAGCGATTTGTCGATCAATCGGATGTGGCAAATGTTTAATAACATTCGTGACAACATAAGGGTTACAAAGTGGTTCTTTCAAAATATCTTAAGAACCAATTTTAATATAAGTTTCAAAACGCCATCAACGGACCAATGCTCTATGTGTTTGATGCTTGTGTAAATGCCGACGAAAAAATTAGCTTAATGACTGCTAAGCGGATTCATAGCTTACGAGCAAAGGCTTTCTACAGTTTGGCTAAGGAAGAATCGGATGAAATAACAACATTTTCCTTTGATTGTCAGAAAAACATGCCTTTGCCAAAAGTTCCTGACCAGGCAGCGTATTTTAGTCGCCAAATCAATTGATATAACTTTGCAATTGTTCAAGGTTCATCTAAAACAACATTAAAGAGGGAAAATGTGTTCCTATACCTGTGGACAGAAGATCAACGAAACAAAGGCTGCAATGAAATGTTTTTAACCGGCTCAATAACACACGATTTTCCGAAAATATTAAAACAATCCGGTTGATTTGCGATGGGTGTGGAGCTCAAAATAAAAATAGCGCAATGGTAGCAATGTGCACATATTGACTCAACAACAGTGCACCAATTCATATTAAAGAAATTCAAATTATTTTTCCTGTGCCGCGCCATTCATACATACCACCCGACAGAGTTTTTGCATTACTGGAAAAACGAATAAAATCAAAAAATACGATAATTTCACCCTAAGAATATGAACAAATTTACTCGGAATATCTCACAACAATTTCAATGGGCGGCGAAAATTGCGCAATAAATGACTGGAAAACTCAATCATCCAGATTTTACAAACCAACCGGCCAATGGCATTTTGAATTTAATAAGTCTAAGCGCTTTATGCTAACCAAATCAGTTAGAGGTATATTCGTTCGCGGGGAAGTTTATTATAAATCGGATTTATAGAGGATGTTCCGTTTTAAAAAAAGGCTGCAGAATTCCAACGGTTTTACCTAATCAACTTTATAATGGTAGGGATATTAACTCGGCGAAGTTAAAAGATGTTGATAATTTGCTAAAAAAGCATTTTGGTGATGCATGGAAATGTCGTGATGAGCTAAAGTTTTTTGAGAACATTTTGGCCACTAATTCACCCGACAATAATATTAATGTAGTTGAAGAGGAAATATGTGATACCTTCGTTGAAGATATAGATTTACGCGTCTAAGCTGATAGTCTTAACCGGTAACGGACTGTGTTATTAATTATAGGAAGTTTATTAGATATCTTATTGAATTATCCAATTTTTCGTTTTATTTTATTTTATTGAATTGTTTTGTTGTTAGTATTAAGTAAGATTTATTTGATCTATGATTTTTTAATTTATGTAACACAAATAAACTGCGATTCTGGATTTTTAGTTAATTTAATAAAGACTGAACTTAACAAACCATTTTTTTGCAGATTGATTAAGTTTCTCGTTAAACCCTTACAAATTGCAACAAAACGTGACATTTCCCGTTTATGATGCATCGAAAGGACATATTTCCATAAAGTTGCGACAAAATGTATGATAACATATCCAAACTTAAATTACGATTTTCTCCTAATTAAATTTAAGTTTCTATAAATTTTTTTTTAAAAAAATTATTAAATGTATCTTTTATTATTATATATTAATTAAAATTTTCCAAAAATAGGCTAACCATTTTGTAAAACGTTTTTGGTCTTTTACGTAAAATTATGAAAAATGGAAATGTATCGCTTTTGATCCTACTAAACTTTAAGATATGTTCACGAAAATCAAATAAGGAAATCTAAACTACAAAAAGATTTGTAAATTTGAATGTAGGTAGCTCGAATGATAAGAGTGACATGGTGGATGAAACTGATGAGGAAAGTAGTCATGATGAACAATCAGAAGTTTCAGACTCACAAGCGAGTCCCGAATCAGTTTCTTTACGCAAATCAAAACGATCACGTAATGGCTCCGAAACGGTTTACATTTTCCGAATTTGATTCATTTTTTTTATATATTTACATACATACATACATTGTTAAATTTAGAATACATACCTAGTCTTACTAATTGAATTGTAAATTTGAAATATAAAAATTGGGGTATGAGAATTAGAATAAGAGGAGATGTAGTAATTTTTTTTAAAAGGGGGAAAGTTATTGTATATGTTAAAATATTATATTGAATATTGCGGTATATTGTACTATTGTATTGGTCATACGGTGTTTTTAGGTAAACACGGTATTACGGAATGAATATAATAAAGTCAGCGAGTTAGTGAACGTTGAACAAGCAAGTCGTTTTATTTATATTTATGTTATAACAAAAAACATAACACCAAGGAGATGGAAGACCTATATAGCGAATCGAACAGCTAAAATTCTTGAAGTAAGCAACCGAAATCACTGGTTTCATGTGGATTCAGCAAGTAATCCTGCAGACTGTGCATGCAGAGGTCTAATGCCGTCAGAACTAATAACTTTTACCTTGTGGTGGAATGGGCCGGAATGGTTGCAAACATCCAAAGAATTATGTTTTCAACCAATTCACACCCATGTGAAACATGGTGACGATATCAGGTAGGAAAGAGGCAATGCGGTCAATACACATCTCGTCACAGTTAACAATGCCGTTCACACTTTATTGGAGTGGTTTTCCAACGTTAGGAAAATTCAAAGAATCGTGGCGTGGATGCACCGCTTTTTTAGAAATGCTAGGGCTGCCGTTACAGGTGTGGATAAATTAAACGGCTGGACATTAAATTGTGACGAAATGGAGAACGCATTACTCAGCATCATACGAGTAGTGCAACTTGAGAATTTCGAAGATGAAATTCTTGCATTGGAACAAGGTTACGCCCTCAATAAAAATTCAAAATTAATTAATTATACTCCTTTTTTAGACACATCACAAATTTTAAGAGTTGGAGGCCGATTGGAACAATCCGATCTGCCATTCAATGTTAAGCATCCAATATTGCTGCCATTTAAGCATAAATTGACTGAATTGATCATCAGAGATGAGCATTTACGTAACCTATATGCCGAACCAACCTTGCTCATCAATATTCTGAGGGAGAAATACCATATGTGTTGATGCAAGGAAGCAGTGAAGCAGGTTGTAAGACCATGTATCACAGTCGTATCATTTCAAGTGCAAAAAAAAAGATAAAAAAAAATTATTAAAAAAAGCCGAAATTGTTGTGCAAATAATAATACATAGTTAAGATTGAAATAGTAGTACCATTCACATATATAGCAAATATTTGGCTCGAACTCCATTTAAAATTACATATATTGCTAGCTGACATTTAAGTTGTTAAATGTAGTTCTGTCAAAATTGATTAACGGCAATTAATTCACAGGGTAAAATAAATCACACGGTCTAAGAGGGGCTACCAAATACATGTGTACGATACAGTTAATATTACAAGCACGCAATTTTGAAATACATCCCATAAAAATTGCGTGTGTTTATTTGTCACAACAAATATTGAATACAAATTAAATCAATTCGTACACCAATCAGCACAACATCAAATCCAACAATCATCATATCAATATCGTTATTTAAATTTCTTACACGGATCGAAGATAACAGATGTTGTTGACAAATCCGACTATATCTTAAAGTATATGTTTAGAGCAAATAGCCCTCCAGATTAAGAGAAAATAAGAACAGTAATTTATTTTGCGTCGTATATATATGGGTATAATATGTTGACGACGACGATGATGACAAAAACACACATCAGCCATCGATATACCATAACCAACCTTACATATGTTCCTGTACAATCATGTTCCATCAAAATGTACATATTTATGTATGTATAGTTGGCATCTAAAATGTAATGATAGATGATGAAAATGACTTAAAGATTTGTTATGATTCAAAAACGATAAGTTTTTATTACATTTAACTTCTTGTGTTTTCGTTTATGGTATATACTTACATAACATACATATTCCTCGTATATTCATGTCGTGAATTGTGAATGAGTTTTGATAAGAAAAATAAACACATCGAAGCTACTACAAACACACACACACACACACACACACATATTTCTTATATGGAATATCCTCGTATATGCGGAGAAAAAGATGAAAATAAGAATATTTTTATAATCTTTCGTGTATGTACCATATATCTATAGGTAGGTATATATAGCCAAAGTGTAAAACTTATACGGTATGAAAGGAAGTAGGAACAATTTATTTTTGTATAAAAAGGAAGCCACCTAGAGGGCATTTAAAAAGTCAATTTCAATAATGTAAACACGATCATATTTGGATATTCTTATATGTTGGTTCTATTCTTTCAACAAAATAATAATAAAAAATCAAATTTATTATGTATTTCTCACATCTCTTCCTTAACGTCTAATATATGTATAAGTATGTATATTGAACCTCATCATACCAAAACCAACAAAAAGGTTGTTGAATTTTTAAGTGATAAAATTTAATACTGTTTTCTATATTTTTTAACTTTAGCTTCTTAGCAAAAAAAAAAAAAAAACAACAAAAAGTTCATAAAAATAACCCTCAAGGTGTTGAAAATTTGTAGAGTGATATAGGAATAAAATATAGTATTAACAAATTTTCACATAACCAAAAAAATTATTGAAGCTTTTCCTTATAATGTATTTATGTATATATGTTATGTAGAAAAAAATAAGACCGATAAGCAAACAACCGCATAAAAATATCGAGTTTGTAGATTTTTGGTGAAATTTTAATGAATTTCGATAAAATATTCCAATCGTCTGTTTCAAATCGTGTTTACTACAACATGAAATGTGAATATCGGCTTATTAAAGATTTATCTATAGAAGAATCTATGTATAATATCACGACGTAATAAAATAAATTTTGAAAATTTCATAAAATATTTAAGTGTAAAGAGCTTTCCAGACGAAATAACATAATCAAAAACCAAATAATTGTTTGTTATTAGCTAATTTCAAAAATTATAGGAAGACAAATAATTTGTCCTTCCTAAATAAATATCCCAAGAATAAAATTTTAAATATGCTTGCACTAAGAGCGTTTTCAGAACTCCGAAAGTCTAAATATAAAGGGCTGAAAACTCATGGGATGATCTTAGCTTTGGTCCGGAGATGGAGTGCATTCTTGTACTCATCTCAAGTCAATTCAATAAAACATACCGCTCAACTCTCAAATCAGTCACTAACCCTTAACCCATTTGTTCCCACACCAATAATAAATTGTGTAAAATATTTATACTTTAAATATTTTTTAACACCAAAATCCTTTCTCGAACTGGATTTTTTTTTAAATATGATAAATGAACTATAAAAACCATATATAACGGTAAAATACAAATTGAAATTTGACATTAAATACCGCAGTAGTGGCGTCGTAAAGTTAGTGATTTTTCTGTACCCATACAGGTACAGTGGGATCAAATGGGTTAATACCTTACCCATATACTCGTCACAGGGGAGCATGAGGAAGGGGTAATATTTTCTGGTACTAACCCGCTATGTTTCTTCTCGAGTGCTGAAAAGTATATGTGCAACATTTGGAAACAATCGCTCGAGTGGACCAAGTGTTTTTATGGCACCCACATACTTACACACTTTTCTTCTGTATTATATAGATTTATAAATAGATAGACAGATAGATAGATAGATAGATAGATTAGATGTCAAAATTTTTTATAACATCAAGTGTTGCCATACTGGCAAAAAATGATTGTACGACCTCTAGCAAATCGTTTTCGTGGTTAATTTGATTTCAGGTTTCTCTTTATTTGGTCATAGCAATTTAGTTTGGATGAATCTTATCGCAGTATAATATAATTTAAAGATTATACAATAAATCAGATGGCGATCATTTCATTGAAGAGTAAGGCGTTTTATTCTGGTAAGGTGCCGGTGGAAATATTGTTCGATTACCCCAAAGTTAACAGCTTTAAGTGCTTGGTGTACTGTACACCGTCTACACAAAATGATTTTAGTAGTTGGCCAGTTACAGATCTTGACGCCCAGCTAAAATCTTTAAGGATCATTGGATTATTCGATGTCATTTTAGATATATCATCTTCTGAAATTCTTCTTTTAAGCATTTGTGTTGGCATGACAGTTGGAATCAGTTTATGTAGATTGAACGATCCCACTATTTTCCCTGTCAATTTGCGAATAATTTCGTTTACTTTTTGACAGTGTTCTTGAATCAAATGAAACAGGTTCTTTCATAAGACGCGCATAACACAGCACCAGAACCATACGGTGAAGCATCATAAACGAAAAGTAGTGGCACATCATCAATAGTTTTTTAGGTTATTCAACAACCTTTTTTGATCTTCCGTTCAAACCGATTTTTTGATTTTTATCCAATAATCGTTCTGCAATTGTAGCTTTCTGCGGTGCATACTCCCAATGCATCAATTTTGAATCCAAGAATATCGATTGATGTAACGCCAAATTTGTATTTGGGACGATCAGCAAGTTTTATTTCAGTATGTTCTGTAACCACAATTTCATCGAAGGATATGGTATATTTCGCAGAAGGTTCTCGATAAAAGACTGAAATATTCCAGGTGCTGATAAAATACCAAATAAAAGGCAGGTTACTCTAAGCGCACCTTTTTCAGTAACAATTGTCTGGAGTAATGATGATTTCTCGTCGACTGACAATTGCTAAAATGCTTATGCTAAATCTAGCTTAGCAAAGTTTTAGCCTCCGGGTATCGGAGCAAAGAGTATAGTAATAACCGGAATTTAGAGACCGGAATTTATTTTCTGATCCGGAACAACTACGGTGGCCAAAACGCTGCAAACGGCTAATCCCTTTGGTGTTAACGGTATACGGCGTGGCGGATAATTATTATAGTTGGTCGAATTTTTCGTCTATTCAAAGTGAAGTGGGCTGGTCTCTGTAACAACCCAGTTACGTAGAAAGATAGATGATGCTCTGTTTTCGTTAAGATTATCGCCTTCTAAACTTATTCTCAATTTTGAAAACCGTGCAATTATGTATATGAATATTGAAAATCGACTAGTTTTAATTCACACATGGCAGTATTCGGTTTAGCTCGTTATCTAGTTTGGTACAAAATTGATTTAACTATTATTGAATTAGATTAGAGAAAGTCGAGTTTAATTGTTAATTAATTGATATTTTCAGGATGGCCGAGCTGTAGTATAAAATTAAGAAATTGTATTGAAGTTGGCTATGAGAGTTAATTTTTATTTTTTTAAATTGAAAAACGTGTATGCCCGCCCCGTATAAGGCATTGACGTTCTTTCATTGACTTCAAATGCAGAAAAAAAAAAACTTTACTAGAGCGGTGCAATGGATAAAGGCAGAACAATTTGGTATTTTATTTCCAAATATTGGAATGTTATAGCTTTAAGATTAGTTTTGTACATACCATCATATTTGAAATCAGTAAAGTTACCCGAAATACCAGCCCTGAAGTTAGCCCGAAATACCAGCCCGAATGTTTGGTTCATTTCTCTGATAAAATGTTACTATCTATCTCGGAAATATGTAAATTTTGTAAAAAATGTCGGCTCATCCCGAAAAAATACTATAATTAAAATGTAGGTTAGGTTAGGTTAGGTTAGAGTGCCTGCTATCGCACAGTTAGGCCAGCAGTGGCCCGTTGTGATACCACAGGATCCCATCTCCCTATTACTCCTGTTGAAACCAACCAGAGCTACTTATATAGCGTAACAAATCTCGCACTCCACAGTCCGCGAGTTCCAAAAGGCTGTCCATACCGTACACACCCAAATACTTATGCCTTCTGTATGATAACGCCGGACATGAGCATAGGAAGTGTTACAAAGTCTCCTCCTCCTCTTCGTCCATGCAACTTCTACAAAAGTTATTCGTCTGTATCCCCAGCCTTCTCGCATGCTCCCCAAAAAGGCAGTGACCTGTCATTATCCATACGACCCATCCTATTTCTTGTCTTCCCATAAATATTAATGCCTTGGAGCGCCGCAAGTCCAGTTTTGGCCAAACCTGTTTCGCTACCCTGCACGTGAGAATATTGATCCATCTCTCATTTGTCAAGGCATTTGCCTTTTTACTGAGCGCCCATTTTAGCACTGCCATAGGCCTCCCCAGACCTACCATTTCCGGCTGCATCTGGGGTAAAGTAAAGGGGAAAACTAATGCGAATATTTGTTTACTTTAAATTTAAAGTTTTAGTTTCTTAAGTTTAAATTTATTTTCGTTGAAATTGAATAATTTTCAATCCGAGCTCCACGTTTTTCGTTTTAAATTTTCCAAATATTCTCATAGTTGCTGAAAACTTACAATCGTAAATTCTCAGAATTTTCTGTACTGTGGGCAAGGAAAAATTATTTTCTTCTTTTTACTCCATTTTAAAAACGTTATACATATATTAAAAAAAAAATTTATTTAATTTTTTTTGGTTTCCAGTTAATCGATAGAAATTGGATTTGGCTTGTATAAATTTGTGTGTTTATTCATTTTATTGGCCCAACACGAAAAAAAAAAAAAAAAACGTGGATGGTGAGATTTCCTGTTGCGGTTAGCGAATATTGTTGTTGCGGATTATCGAAATTGTCAGCGTCTGTATATAGAGGGGGAAGCTGCGTCGTTATTCATCGGCTATTTTGAAACACAGGTACTGTGGATTTTTTCGTGGTGCTCGTGTTGGATCGACCGTTGTTAATTAGTCGGTCGCATTACGATTATAATTTTATTTGATTTCCTTTCTATAAACAAAGGAGTTGTGTCGCTTCTGTTGTTATGCTTACCATCTAAAATGCGGTTATTCAAGCATATCGTCATGTCTGGAAAATCCCATGCCGACCCTGAGCTCTAGCCAGCTACTATACCGCACCAGACCGCTGACGTTATGTCTGTTAACGAAATCTGAAGATTTCAATACGAAGTCTGAGGATTTCGTTGTTACCGAAATGGTAAACAACGCGCTTGTTAAAAGTAATACTGAAAATCAAAAGCACAACCAATTCTTATCGGACAGAATGGAATCAACTTCTGAAAGTAAATAAATAAATTAAGCAAATAAATTGTAATGTATTGTAATAATTTTGAAAGTATCAAATATCAAAAAAGCAGTAATTAAAGTCAATTTTTACCAATGTCAATCTTTAAAATACTATATCAAAAAGTTGTGTTGTTCTGTCGTGTTCGATTGTAAAACTTATCAGAAGTTGTAGGTGGAAGTATTATCTTCCGAATACAAACAAAATGGCTGCTTTAAGCTGCTTTTACGGATTTTATGAAATTTTTGAAAAATACAATAGGTTGGAGGAAAAAGTATAAGAGAGATTTTTTGTTATTTTTTGACTAAATTTGTCTTTCATTCAAACTGAGTTTTATTTCAGAACTTATTGGCCATTATTATCTATGACCTTCTTTTTTGGAAAGCTTCATAATTTCATCAGTGCGTTGTGCGTAGAACTTCGGGAGTTTATCGGTGAAAAATTTGGCCAAGTGATTTTCACAGTCCTTTTTTCAAGCCACTTTTAGACCAAGAAGGCAAGTTTGCAGAGATCGAAACATATAGTTGCCAGAGGGTGAAAGGTCTGGGCTATACGGTGAATGCTTCAAAACTTCCCAGTCAACCTCTCTCAATTTTTGCCGGGTTATCCAAAATGTGTGTGGTCTGGCATTGTCATGTTGGGAGGTAACAAGTTTTCGGGGCTACTTCAAAAATTAACTTACCGCTTATCTTTTTTGCTTATTTTCTCATGCGGTAAGTTAAATTTTGAAGCAAAAGGTAAAATATTTTTAATGAATTATTTTAAAGGAATTATATCGCACTTATTGCTTCTAAATTGCGTTTTGGTTAATTTAATTCGTTGGGTTAGTATAGCATCGACGAATATATTGAAGCGAATTGGATATTAAATTGAAAAATGCTTCGTCAACCTTGCAGGCACAGATCGAAGAAATGTTATCGCTCCTATCGCTTCTGCTGATAGTTTTCCACAAATGTCTTAAGTTGAGACAAATATCTAAATATGCCTATAAAATAAAATTGATTTTTTTTATTTATTTTAAACAAAACATTTTTTCTGGATTTTTTTCCAGTAATTTGTAGATTTTTTTTTTCAGACAAACGTGTACACATACATAATATGTGTAGTAACTAGTGATCCCTAAATTAAAATGAATAACACTAAATATAGGTATATGGCACGATAAACTGATACGTTTCAAAATCGTGTTTTTCTGCGCAGCTCCGTATGACGTGATAAAAAAAAACAAAACAAAATAAAGGAATTTGTACAAAAACAAAAACTAAAAAACAAATTAAATAAAAGAGAACAAAGTTACACGTAAACAATTGAATTGTTTATTCTTGAAAGGGCTCATGTCCGCTTTCTGTCAAAATTAGTATTATGATGGTTTTGTATCACAGATACGTATATACGTTTTATGAAAAGTCGACATTACCATATGGTTAATGGAATTGCACCTACCTTGCAAAAAAAAAAATCATTTATTCTAGAAAGGGCTCATGTCCAGGACATGTACCCTTTAAATACTAAACTAATATTTAAAAGTAAAATATTGTTGAGTTTTTAGTTTTTCGTATATTTTATAACATGCTTATACTACTGTATCGACAAAGTAAAGCCAGTTTTCAATTTAAATCGCGCGGGTAAACCACACATCATAAATATTTTTTTTCTAAGTTGGCGGCATTGTGATATAGGTACATCTGTGACAAATTTAATTTCAAAACATTCATCAGTTTTTGTTTTACGCTTGGTTTTGTATGACGCTAAAAGTGCATTCGGCGATTTTTACAATTTCTAATTATATTGGGCAATGAAAAATTGCATTAAATTTTATTTGTGGAATGAAATTTCGGGTGCAAAAACGTTAAGGATGTAGCAGAAAGCCTTAGGGGACCATGCTTTGTCGGAAAAGAATGTTTACAAGAAGTATAAACAAGAGGATTATCGTAGTGTTGTCCATTCGGAATTCCTTCCACCCTGCCAAACCGTCAACAAAGAGTATTATTTGAGTGCTACGCGTCGTTTGCGTTAAGCTGTTCGCAAAGATGAGGCAAGAATTGTGGGCAGACAATTATTGGTATTTGCACCACGATATTGCACCTCCTCACACTACACTCGTTCTTGTGACTTTTTCGCCAAAAAATTCAATCCATATCGTTCCACAACCTCCGTATTCGTCTGATTTAGCACCATTTTTGCTGACAATATAAAGTTTTTTTATTTCCTGAATAATTTGAAAAAGTGGACATGAGCCCTTTCAAGAATAAACGATTCAATTGTTTTCAATTTTCTTTTTGTTTTTTGCTTTTATTTTTTTGATTCATAAAAAAAATACAACATTATTATGTTACAATGTTTCTTTCTTTAGTAAGTTAATTTTTGAAGTAGCCCCAAGCTTTCTGTTGATCAATTTTGGCAGTTTTTGTTGAATTGATTGTTGCAGTCTGGTTAATTGCTGACAGTAGAGATTAGAATCAATCGTTTAACCAGGTTCTAGAACCTTACAATGTATGATATTCTTATAATCCCACTATACACACAGCATAACCTTATGGGGCGTAAATCCGGGTTTAGACGTGGTTTGTGGAGGACTATTGGTTCACCTTTCTTTGACTATGATCTTTTTCGAACGGGATTATCGTATTTTACCCATTTTTCATCGTCAGTAAAGATTTGCTTTAAAAATGGGTTTATTTCGTTGCGTTTCAGTAGCAATTTACTGATGGAAATTCGGCCAATCAAATTTATCATCGACAATTCCTGCGGCACTCATAAATCGAGCTTCTTTGTGTATCCAGCCTTATGCAAATGATTTAAAACCGTTTTGTGATCGATATTTAATTCCTTAGTAATGTCATGGCTGCTTATGTGCCGGTCTTTTTTTCGATTTTTTGTAAGAATTCATCGATTTCTGTGTCCTCGAAATTTGACTGTTTCACGAATAGGGGATGTCAAAGGGGGATGACTGGGGCTCAATTTTGCAACTCTGGCTGTAGATTCGTAATCAGTGACCCAAACAACCACTAAAACGATATGCATCTTAATTGTAATATGACATACAGGCTGTTGCATAAATAGATAGAGGTTGTCAAAAGCGGATGAAGGGGTTTAATTTTGCAATTCTGACTTAAGATTCGTAATCAGTGACCCAAAAAAAACCCTGAGTGCAGATTTTGAGATAATTTACTTGAGTTTTTGACTTTTGGCCAGCTTTTTTGGAATCGGCCGCACTGTGTGACGTTAAAACAAAAAAAAAAGCAAAAAGAAAGAGACAAATTTATACAAAACAAGGGTTGGATAATGCCTCAGCAATTATATATACTTTATGTATAGTTGTTGGATAAAGCGTCAACAGTATCACTGAGACGTTTGCTGTAATGATTAACTATTTATATTGTTATAAAATTATGTCTAATAAATGTAAATAATAATTGAAGATTGGGCTGTGTCTGATCGAAAAAGAAACGACGGTAAAAAACGATGCCTCATTCACATTGAGGTATTTACCATGACCCCTAGTGACTTCTTCCTAATTCCAATCGTGAAAAAATTGCTCGGCGGAAAGCGGTTCACATCAAACGAGGCCTAATTTGCACAGCTCAACAAACCGTATGTTTTGGATGGCTTAAAAAAATTGGACCATCGTAACAAGTGTATCGAGCTAAAAGGAGGAACAAATAAATCGATTTTTATTCAAAAATTAGCTCGTTAAACTTTTGCTACCAGGATAAGTAAAGATGTGAGCGTATTTGTAGTACTTATTATTATAGCTATAAAAAATGTTCTTTACTTGTAATTGTGATAAATAAATACAACTTAAAATTTGGAAAATACAAATTTTATGAATTTAATAAAATCAATTTTGCTGTTGTTAGTTTTAATGCTGGCTTCAATAGCTTTAATCGAAAAAATTTCAAAATTAACATACTTACATAATATGTTGGCGTTAATTACAATTTTTTGTCTGGTTTCCAATTAATTTATTGAACATGGTAACAATGTAAAATTTTCCATTGTTTTATTACTTGAATCTCCCCAAAAATTAATTTCAATTTATTATGATTGATTAATCAATCAAGCCAGACGTAATATTGTTATACAAAATTGTTCTTGTATATATTGAATTGAAAACGCCTGTGTGTATACAGCAAATTAACAACCTGGTACAATGTGACAATTTTTTGTCACCCATTTCATTTTTTATAACTGGGTATAGACACAATTTATTTTCCACCCGGGAAATCAAATGACATTTTTTATATTTTATTTATTCATTAAAAATAAATATTAAATTCTATTATTATTACATTTTTTTTTATATCTGCTTATAATAAAAACGATTGTGGTTAATAATTAATAAATTTAAAAAATGTTTATTGCATAAATTTGGTTAATAACACACATACACACACAGAAAACCATTTTGTCTATAACTATGGTGTGATGTTTGCTGCGGAATGAGGTAAACACGAAGAATTTTAATTTAATAAATTAATTTAATTAAATCAAATTTAAATTTTTTTTTTGTGTGAAAGTGTTTTAAATGTACATAAACAGGTTGCTTCAAGCTTCCTACTACAATATTTACGATCCCATATTAAGTTACGAGAATATAAAAGTTTTCACATAAAAGCTTTTTACAGATTTATTTTGGTATTTATTGGCCTAACAAACAGAATGAAATGTATTAAATAGAATTTTGTGAAAGTCAGTCGTCAATGTTTTGAGTCGTAAATTCATCCTTTACGTACGGTAAAAAAAATGGGATATATGAGCGCAATAAAACTACGTAATTTATGTTAAAGCTTTTTTTATTTGTATCTCCTTGTGTTTTAAAAGCTTTGATGTCATATAATTTGATTAAATGTATCATATCTAAAAATTTATCAACCGAAATTGGATAAATGTATATAATTCTGTGAAATTACATATTAAGCCAAAATCTATTTATACGCATCATATGTATTGTATATACATAGTGTTCCATATGTACTATAAATGCATATTTTTATTCGTGTGATACGCATTAGTGTTTAATTTCCCAAAAATGTTCGGTCTACGTAAAATATACAGAATAAAATTGAATTATGTGTAAAAATATGCATAAATTATGCAATTGCCTTGCCACAAATTATCAGTGATAAATATGGTTGGCCAAATGGAAAATTAAAATTTTTGTTATTAAATATATCACATAAAAAATTTAATATAAAATAAATAAAACTGGTGTATGCTTTAGTTTTACCCTAAAAGCAAATACTGTGTGCATTTATTTGTATAAGGGTGGTTTTACTCATCAATAATCAAATTCGATTGAAACAAAAATTTAATTAAAAACTGTCAGAGGTATGAATTTATAATGTTTAATCTCTGTATCACTCCATAAAAATTTTATTACCAATGAATATGGGATTCTATGTAGCCAGTGGTTTGTTAAAAAATCGAAAGCAGGCTAAATGAGACGTGTCGTTGCAAGATTCAGAATCACAGCTGTTATCTGTGGTTAGTTGTATGTATAAATGGCTCAATCCTCCAAATAAATTCCCTACTTCGGATTAAGTGAGCAGTTCCTCACTAAACCTTAACCGAAACCCAACTCATCTCCAAATTAACCCCAACACAATCCGCAAACCGATTCCCAACTCAATTCTCTTAATTACGCACAGAGAATAAAATCATTGCACAAAACAGCAAGTTAGGCTGGATTGTGACGGGTGCAGTAAACGACAATCAAGTGGCTTCAGTAATGTCAATCACGATTGAAGACAGTATAGACAAAACACTATCAAAGTTCTGGGAAACCGAAGAAATATTCCCAGATGGCGTAGACGAGAAAATTACCGGCCATCATACGTGTGAACAATATTATGTAACCAACTATACTCGAAGCAACGATGGTCGTTATATAGTGAAATTACCATTTTGTTGACGCTTATGAACCATTGGGAGATTCATTCAATGGCCAAAGTTAGGCTCCTGGCAATGGAACGACATTTTAGGCGAAATCCAAACTTCCACCGCAGTTATACAAGTCATTCATGAAAGAATATTTAGACCTCAACCATATGTCATTAGTCAAGAATCCTGAGTCGATGCGTCAGCTCGAACATCTTCTGGAGTATCGCTGAACAATACATTAAGAGTCGGTCTAACTATACAAAACAACTTGTATCACATTTTCGAAATATAGTTTTGGAAACACAGCATAGTATTTGGAGCGGATATCGAAAAGATGTACCACCAGATATGGATGCATCCTAGCGACCGTAAATACCAACGAATTAAATACCGTGACCTATGGTATGGCTCCGTCACCATATCTGGCTACCCGCACACGCCAGTTGAACGAAGATTCCGATGAAGCAACTTACCCGGATGCATGCAGCACAAACTATCAAAGAGGATATGCACGTAGACGACTTATTGAGCGGTGCGGATAACGTGGACGAGGCGATACGAATTTGCGGAAAGATTGCCGATCTACTAACTACTGCAGGAATGAATCTGAGTAAATCAAGCTTCAACTCAACAGAATTATTAAGCAAATTCAATAATAAGGCACGGTTGAAATCATCCATTAGCATTAATCTTGAAAGCAGCACACAAATATTGGGGTTGACTAGGAAGCCAGAAGCTGACCATTTTATATATCAGACTAACCTTAATGCAAAACCAACCTACACCAAAGGCATAGTGCCATCAGAGTTAAGCCGGATCTTCGATCTACTTGGTTTGCTATCTCATTTCATCGTCAAAGGAAAGATGATGCTTCAAGAATTGTGGATGTTAAAGTTATCATGGGACGAACCAATGCCGGCAGAAGCCTGCAGAAATTGATCGAAGTTACGTGACGAAGTTCCCCAATTGCAGTCAATAGTAATACCACGATGGTCAGGCCAATTTAATGATAGCAGCGTGTTGCATGGTTTTTTCGATGCCAGCGAGAAGGCTTATGCTGCTGCCATATATTTGGTGACCAATATCAATGGAGTCGGGGAGTGTCGACTAATCACAGGGAAGACAAGAGTGGCACCAGTTCAAACCGTGTTGTTACCAAGGTTAGAACTTTGTGGAGCCTTGTTGGTATCTGAGCTAGCACGACACATAAGACAGATTTTAGGCATTCCAGAGGATCGATGGTATGCGTGGACGGACTCTCGCATACTACTTCATTGGTTATCAGATGCCTCACAAAGATGGAAGGCGTATGTGGCCAATCGCATCAGTAAAATCCTGAAAATACTACCACGTGAGCATTGGTTTTATATCCCATCCGTTAGCAATTCGGCAGATTGTGCAACTCGGGGTTAACCGCCACACGAATTACAACAACACCGGTTATGGTGGCATGGTTCAAATTTTTTATTATAGTCACAAGAACAGTGGCCTAAAATTGACAAGCGACATAACACTGGTGCCATGGAGCTTCGAAAGGGGATGATAACCATGATGTGTCAGCAAAACGTGCAGGAAAACTTCGTCTTCGAATTGAAAGAAAAATATTCGAATTTCATCAAATTTATTATGGTGTTTGCATATGTTTGCCGTGCTATCAATACTTGGACCAAAAGATTGGCAACTAGAATCAAGGGGCTACTTACTAAACAGGAGATATCGGAAACTACCGACCGAGTATTTAAATTGATATAACATAAACATGTTAGCGCTGAGATTCAGAAATTAGCAACAGCGGGAAACCTGTACCCAATGGAAGTAAATTAACAACACTCGATCCAATATTGTCGATGAAGCTGACATATTAAGGGTTAGAGGCATTGAAAATGCGCCGATAAGTACTGATCAGAGACATCCAATCATATTACCGTCATTTGATCCAATTGTAAAGAAGTTAATAGTTTATATGTATGTTAAAAACTTTCATTGTGGTCCGTCATACTATTGCGATATTGGATAATTGGTGTCATACCCCGATCATATAGTATATTGCGATAATGTGTGCCATGTATTAAGCAGAAGACAAGAATAATTCAGCAAAAACTGGGTGGGTGAAAGGATTAAACTAGTAAAGCCGTTTCATCGAGCAGGGGTAGATTTATTTTGACCCCCTACACACCTATTTAATCCATGGACGTGGGCAAAGGCGTCGAAAATCGTATGGCTGTGTATTCGTCTGTATGTGTGTAAAGGGCTTACACATCGAACTCGTTACCGATTTAACTGCCGATCAGCCGTTGCGTTTCTTTGCGCATTTGATCAGGAGCATTTGAGCGGAGCAAGGGGAAAACTTGACGAGTTAAATCAATTTGTGACAAAAAGTGCAAACAGATTCATATCAACAGTATTGAAACAGCATCAGATAACATGGCATTTCATACCAGCATATGTCCCACATTTTGGTGGTCTTTGGGAAGCCGGAGTTCGGTCTATAAAAACACATCTACGGAAAGTTACCGGAGATAAGGTCTTATCTATGGAAAAACTACATACATTGCTAGTTCAAATTGAGGCTATGCTGAACAACATACCGTTGTACATCAGTGGTCCCGAGGTTCAAGATGTACTTACGCCATCGCGTAAGTAGTACCATAGCCTATAATCGATTGTCGCATTGGCAAGCAGTCCAAAAGATGTTGCAAATATTATGGAGACGCTGGTATAAGGAATATGTGCATACCTTGCAACAAAGATGAAAATGGAAAAGGGATGAAGCAAATTTGGAAATTGGTCAAATTGCTTTAATTAGAGAGGAAAATCCGCAACTCAATAGTTGGAGAATGGGCAAGGTTTGTCAATTACACACGAGAGTACGTCTTGTCGCATTAAAGACCGTAGATGGTGAAATCCAACGAGTTATTCATAAATTGTGTCCATTGCCCATTCATTAATGTCAGCCTACAATCACAAATACGATGTCAATACACTTAACGTCATGTCAAATGTCCAGAATTTATTGTATATTTAAATCTAAAATTGAAATTATTATTGTTATTAATTTGGTTATAGCCGCTTACTTATGTTTACCTCTAAAAAAATATCAACATTTTCACAATTCAAGTCGGTAAAGTAATTTGTAGTGAATGTACACGATAAAATATCATCTTTTGTGTGCGTTGTGTGTTTTTCTAATACGGAATTGTGCTGCGTCATTGAGATATATAAGCGATACGTGTTTATAGTGAGGTGCGACCGAAATAACACAAAACAAAATACAGTACATTTGCCCGGTTTTATACGAAGTTTATGGAATTGAATAGAGAAGTCCCTTGGTGATTAATATTTAAACTCCCCCATATTCCAAATGCGTCTGTTTACTCCATAATACTAGGCTATTGAGCACATTCCAATGAAACTCGCCCTAAAGGGAGATAAATTGATACAAAGACCAATTTAGTACAAGCATTGGCACTAATTCTTTGGTCATAAATTCATTCGGCTCGTAGTGTATCTAATAAAAAATAAAAAATTAAAATTAAATTAAATAATTAAAACAAAATTGATTTTCAATTCGTATTTAAAACCGGCAGAACATTTTTGGAATTTCACCTCTTCTAAAATTTAATTACCGGTAGTTCGATAATACATTTTTAAAACAGTATTCCCTACTCCTTACTTCCTACTTTCCAGGTCCCCTATCCACTCCATACTTTTAATTTTTCACCATCCACTTATCACTATCCACTTCCCATTTTTTACTTTTCTACTTCCACTTTTCACTTTGTATTTTTCAATTTCCACTTCTCCCTTTCGACTTTCTACTTCTCACTTCCTTACAAGTAAGGAAGTCTTTCTTGGAATCACTTTTCATAATTCAGTTTCGACTACTTAATTTCCACTTTCCACTTGCCATATCTCACTTTCTGCTGCTTACTTTCAACTTTCTCACTTTCTAGTTCTCACGTTCAATTTCTCGGTTTACACTTCTCTCTTCCCACTTTTAATTTCTCAAGCCCTACTTTCAGCAATTAATCTTCTCCTTCTCTCTTTCCACTTTTTTTTTCACTTTTTACTTTCTACTTGACACTTTCCACTTCACACTTTACTTTCGACTTTTTCCTTCTCACTTTCCAAGTCTCACTGCCCACATCTCATGAAGAGATTTGGTGGCTTCGA
Source organism: Tipula helvola (assembly GCA_963556165.1). Classification (NCBI taxonomy): domain Eukaryota; kingdom Metazoa; phylum Arthropoda; class Insecta; order Diptera; family Tipulidae; genus Tipula; species Tipula helvola. The sequence continues at coordinate 41,984,366 of OY744482.1, forward strand.
CCGAGTGTTTATAGGGATTTTTTTTATTTATTTATGATATACTCACAGGCCTTGTTGGAGGCAGAATGACATTTATGATTTTAGATAACATACATTTTTAGGCCGCATTTCCGCACATCATACATGTAAAATCTGATATAAGCGAGAAAATTATATGAGAGCAAATAAAGTTATTTTAACATATTTCAGAGAATTGAAGCTCTATTTTGTGATTGTGATTTAGGTTTCTTATTCAATAAAAAGTGCGGAGGCTCAATTCTCTTCGAGCAGCAGAATTTTTATGTCCATCAAGTTGACCGTTTATGAACAAATCAAAATTGTAGGTTCGGAGTTGACAAAATATCTAAATGAACCAACTGAATTATTGAGCAAAACAATATAACGTATAGTGAAAATAATATCTCAGCGATACTCATTTTTTCATCGTTGTGCGCAGTCAACAGTGAAGTAGTTAAAAAATCAAAAATTAAGAGAAGGGTCGGCTGAGTAATAACATGTGATAATAAAATATATAAAAAACACTAACAACATCACTGGATATGTAATGTTTTACCCATTTAAGGTACGAACTAGGTTTATTTAGAAAGAAATGTCATTTTTCGTCTTAAAGCAAAACAATAAAAAAAACTCGATTTTAAATTTCAATTTATTCGAGGCAAGCTAATGTCATTTAAATTTTCTTAAATTTTATCAAAAGTTCTAGTGCTAGTGTGTTATCTAAATTAAAATTATATTAGTTATTGTGAATAAATTTGAGGAAAAACATAATTCAAAATAGACAAATTCTAACCTCAAAATGTAAACAAATTAGCCTAAATACATCGCTGAGTTTAGGCCATTTGTTTTTTTTATAAATGCGCGAGATCTGTCAGAATTTCGCTGAGATCTTACTTTCACTATACATAGCATAACGAGTAATATTAAAAAACAAGATTATTCACAACATATTTCGAATCTGCCCGATAAACTTAGAATAAACTTGTAACACAGAGATTTTCGTCTCGTAGTTTTTTTGTTGTTGGTTGCACAAAATTATTAAAAACAAACTTCTTTCACTTTTATCTTTTTTTAAATTAAATACTACAACACGATTATGTTTAAAGAGTGCAACCGGTAGCGATACTGATAATTTTATTTTTTTTTTCTTAATTTTTTTTTAACCCAGGGAACATACAATTCTTCTCTTCGTTATGGCAACACACATATCCAAAGGCAGAGGTGTGAACCATAATGTTACATCCTCCCCCTCTGGAGCGAACTTCCGTGAAGAGATGCGACAGGACAAAATTAAACTTATTACTAAAATTGAAACGGTATTGTAAGTTGTAGAGTACTAAAATTTATTGAACAAAACGCGATGGTTTAGTACTAAAATTTATTGAACAAAACGCGTTCGAAGTAGATTGTACCAGAGGCTCGTCCGAAGTCGTTTCCTGTGTACTCGAGATGTTTGTTTTAGACAATTTTTCTTTAACTCGAAATGGTCTTCGTGGCCTAATGGGAGCTGTGGTTTGATCACCATGGAACGGAGTCAAATGAGAAGTATGAAATACACCTATTTCAGTTCCTTCAATATTTTCAATAACATAAGAAGTAGCAGACCTTCTACAACGTACTCGATAAGGACCGTCTCTTCGAGGCATAAATTTAGAGGTGATTCCTTTCTCCAAATTACTTTGAAAATTGTTCTTCACAAGTACTAAATCACCACGGTCGTATGTCATATCAATGCGTTTGTTGTCAACATGCAACTTTCGGAGATCCTGTTGATGTTCGAAAGTGTCTCTAACGGTCTTCATAATATCATGAAGTTTCGACAAATGCGGAGTGATCTGGGGAATTAAATTTTCATTTCGAAGTATAGCACGAAAATCGTGTTGGAGATTTGTTAGTGTCCGGAGTTCTCTACCAAAGGTTAAATAGGCCGACGTGTGCCCTGTTGAGGAGCATTTAGTGGAATTCATAGCAAAACGAATTGCAGGCAAAAACTCAGGCCAACTAGAGTGATTTGTTTGCACGAGAATAGACAATTGCGTTTTTAAGTCTCGATTTTTCCTTTCTACTGCGTTAGCTTCGGGATGGTAAACTGGAGTAAGCTTTTGATCTATCCCCAGACAATACATAACTTGCTGCATAATTGAAGACACAAACTGACTACCATTATCGCTTATTATCCGTCTTGGCAAACCATACCTACAGAAAAATTCGTCAATAAGAATTTTGGCACAGTTCTCGGCGGTTGCAGTAACAAGAGGAAACAATTCCACCCATTTAGTAGCGGTATCTTCGATGATCAATACCCATCTATAACTGCAGTGTGACCCCACTAATGGACCAAACAAATCCAGTGACAATATTTCAAATCTTTGAGCCATTTCCGGCGTTTGTAATAAGCCGGAAGGTTTAAGGTTAGATACCTTATATTTTTGACATTCTTGACACGCCTTAACATAATCTGTGATCTGCCTACGCATACCTGTCCAATAGAATTTGTGACAGACCTTCGAAAGAGTTCTTTCGACACCATAATGTCCGGCGGTGGGAGCATCGTGATATTCTCTGATTATGGATAAGGTGTTGCTCTGAGGCACCACCAGTTGGGGCTCATCATACTCATGATCTGGATGAAAGCGATACAAAATACCTTTCTCCATGATATACCCTCTTGCAATATATGTATTAACTTTCGGTAAGTTTTCTTCGAAAGCATTTATTATCTTGGAAATGTGTTCATCCTCCATTTGAGACTTGCGCGTGGCTGAAATACTGTTTGTTGGAAGATCCAATTGAATGGAACATATACCACAACTATCAATCTCAACACATGGAGGTCGGGACAGCGTATCCGCTATGACATTAGATTTTCCAGGAGTGTAAATGATTTGGGGATTAAACGACTGTATTGATAAAGCCCAACGCGCCAGTCGACCCGTAGGACATGGAATAGTCATCAGCCACTTAAGGGCCTGGTGATCGGTACCCACGGTTACCTTCGAGCCATCCAAATACCCATGAAACTTTTTGAATGCCCAAACGACAGCCAACGTCTCACGCTCTGTTGTGCTGTAATTCCGTTCAGCGGGTGTTAAAAGCCGACTTGCATATTCGATTGGCTTTTCGTCGCCATCAAATGATTGTAGCAAGACGCTACCAAGAGCGTAGTTACTTGCATCTGTCCGTACAATATACGGTTTACTTTCGTCTGCTTGATTCAAAATTGGTGCTGAACTCAAGAGCTCTTTTAATTTTCCAAACGATTATCGCTCACTAGTATGCCATTTCCGGGTAGATTTCTTTTTGGTAAGGTCCGTTAACGGACGAGCAATATCAGTAAAGTTTGGTATAAATTTCCTATACCAGGAACAAGTTTGAATAAACGTCTTCAAATGACGCAAATTCTTTGGCTCAGCCATTTTTGTGATTGCGTCAGTCTTTTCGAGGTTGGGTAGAATACCGTCTTTTGTCAGCAAATGGCCTAGGAATTTAATTTCAGATCGTAGGAAGGAATATTTGTTTCTATTTGCTTTTAAATTAAATTGACGAAGCTTCGAAAAAACTTATTTTAAATCATGAATATGATCGTTAAAAGATTCAGATATAATGATTAGATCATCCAGGTAGGCACGGACAATTATGCTTGGTAACGTAGCTTGTAAGCGATCGATCAGGCGCTGGAACGTCGCAGGGGCATTTCGCAGGCCAAACGGCATTCGCTTGAATCTATACAGACGCAATGGAGAAGTAAACGCCGTTTTGTCTCGATCGTCCACGTGTACCGCAATTTGATAATATCCGGACCTCAAATCGATTGTCGACATATAAAGAGATTTTTTTGACATGTGAACCAAATTATCGATTCTAGGCATCGGATACTTATCCGCCACTGTAATCGCATTTAATTTCCGATAATCAACGCAGACACGAACTGAACCATCCGGTTTAGAAACCATAACCACCGGGGCCGCCCACGGACTTTCACATTCCTTGATTGTATCCGACTCTAATAATTTATTGATTTCAGCGGAAAAAACTTCTCTCTTAGCTTTATTCAAAGGATACGGTGGAACTGCAACAGGTAAATGGTCACCAGTATTAATTCTATGTTCGATATATGGGGTAGGTTCTCCCCCTATTCTAAAGATATCTTCATTGCAAGGCAAAATTTGACTAAATATCTGTCGGTCATTTTCCGAAAAACTTGCTGCTTCGTCCTGTCGGAGCATATTTGAATCTATTGTAGAAATAGGACCTTCAGTCTCTAGAATCTGGTTTGGCACATATTCGTCAACCAAATCATCTTCCTCCACGACTTCAAAACAAGCCTGATTAACATTCGCAATTTCCGTATTTTCCTTTCCGTATGGTCTGACCAATGGCAATACACTGTCTTCGTATATCAGGGGATATGTTTTATTGTCGTCTTGAAATTTCCAACTATTTTCTCCAAAGTCTAGGATCAGTCTGGCGCATTTTATGAAATCAATACCCAGCAACGTTTTATGATTTGTATTTTGTGGAAAGACTACCAATGACGTAGAAATCGATCTTCCCTCTAGTTCTATATTGACATTGGTTTGCAAAATCTCGTACGGGCTTTCCGAACCATCCGCCAATTTTACATTGATGTTGTGCGACTCAAACACGCAACTGTTTTGTTTTAGAATGTTATACAAAGACGGCGAAGCAATTGACAGTTTTGCTGCCGTGTCAATTATTGTGATACCATTAGCATCAAAAATTCCTATATTCAATATGGGTCTTGTTTGAGGGAGCAACTTTTCGCCATCGCCTCCAAGAGCACTCATAAAAATGTTTTCAATACAAAAAGAATCAAAGTTTATATTTTTGTTTGCATTATTTGAAGAACTCGAAACTGTTGTAACTTCCCTTTTTAAGGCTGCACTTGTTTTTGTACAATTTGGGCAATTTGTTCTAATGAACCCTTTTGTTCCACACGAATAACAATAAATAGGGTTATTTTGAATAGGAGCTTTAAACTCTAGGGGGTTTCTAGTTTTAACCTCTTCACTTCTACCTTGTATTAAATTAATGGAAGGTTTGGGTGGATTAACATTGAACTTTTCACGTTTTGAACAATTTGTAAGATTGTGACCTCGTTGTTTACAGTAATTACAGTAACTGGGTTTCCCCTGAGGTTTGAACGACGATGAAGACTGACCTGTGACCTCGAGCAGAAAAACCTCTTCCTCGCGAGCCCTCTTAAGTAACATCTCAAACGAATCGAACTCAGCTCGCTTCACCTTTTCGCGAATTTTCGGTGACAATAGTCCGTAGCACATGTCTAACTGAACCTTCTCAGTCAGATCACCTTTCGGTAATGCTGCAAATAATTTTCGAACTTGCGAAACAAATAAATCAGTTCTTTGAGACTCGCCCTGACACATGGCAAAGATATTTCGATAAACACGATGTGGGGGTTCAATTTTACCAAAAGTAGATTTTAAAAGTTCTATCGCATCGGAAAAAGTTCGTACAGCATGTCTCACACCAGTCCACCACGAAGCAGCATGATCTGTTAACAACATAGGAAGACCCTTAAGGGCATTCTCGTCTGATACCAGAGCACACTCTTTATACACGCTCACACTATCAATAAAACTATCAATATCACTACTTACATGACCATTAAAACGTGCAGAACACTTCACAAAATTTCCTGATTCGACCCTTGCTGGAGTGGTGCGATGATTTATACTCGCCAGTAGTTTCTCGAACTGTTCCTTCGACATGGTAACGGGCATGCACCGCGAATATTATGTGTTTTGATTTTCAAATACAGATGTATTGGTAATAAAATGTCGGTAACTTATCGCTGAATATCAATGCAAGATATTGCTATTGGTTCAGTAACGATGATCCACAATATATTTGATAAGATGTTGATAAATTATCGATGAATTTGGACGATTATTGTAAGGAAACAAAAAATTTGAAGAAGTAATCCACAGCGACAAAAATGCAAAATTTTCGATAAATAAGCCAAAAGATTACACAAATTTTCCTGTTTTCCGAAACAAAAATGATCATACAGTTGATTTCGATGAACAGCAATGGAAAATGTTCTATAATATTGCCGATGATTACAGATACTTTCGTAAAAAAAAATGTTTTTTTTTTTTTTTTTGTATTTCGCGCAACACGTTGGGACGCCAGTTGTAACACAGAGATTTTCGTCTCGTAGTTTTTTGTTGTTGGTTGCACAAAATTATTAAAAACAAACTTCTTTCACTTTTATCTTTTTTTAAATTAAATACTACAACACGATTATGTTTTAATTTCTTTATTTTAAATTCAACTTATAATTTTTAGTTTACAATATGCACGAATCTAATGACAGATACGTCATTAAAGAGTGCAACCGGTAGCGATACTGATAATTTTTTTTTTTTCTTTATTTTTTTTTAACCCAGGTAACATACAATTCTTCTTTTCGTTATGGCAACACACATATCCAAAGGCAGAGGTGTGAACCATAATGTTACAAACTTAGGACCCTAGAACAATTTAAAAAGGTTAAGAAATCACTAAGAATATCAAATAATTTCTTGACAGAACTTCCGGAAATCTAGATTAATACAAAGCCCTCAAAATCTTGAATTTTGAGAAATTCTTCTTCGTAAGATCATTTAACTCAGTAATAAACGCCAAACTAAATTCAAGTAATATCGAAAACATCTAGTAATCTGAAAAAATATAAAAATATCCAACAATTTTTAATAATCAACACCAAGTATCTAAACCTGAAATAAAATAAAAAATCCAAACAAAATTATACAAACAACAATTCAGTAAAACATCCCATGTCTCACGGGTCATGGGTACGTCTTCACTGGACAAGAACAAAAAAAGGAAATATTCTCAAAATTATGAGAATTTTACCTAGTTCAATGCTACGCTTAATTCAATTAAAAACAACTCGAATAATCTCGTAAAATTTATAATATATTGTATAATTTCTATATGTATAAAATAATACTCAATCCCAAACAACCGGTAATTCGGCAACATATGGCGCAACTCAACGTCAAAATTCGAGAAACTTACATAATTTGGAGTAATACCTATAAATATGTTCCCAATGTTATTTTTAAAAAAATATGTAAAACCACCAAATCCTAAAATCAGAATGCCTGATGGTAGTGGGTCCTGTTCCCGGATGTTTTTCAACTCCCCGGAGTCGGGATTAAGCTTTAGGCAATCCTGGAATTTCCCGGGAATTCCCAGGATTAATATGAAAATTCGTAAGCTTTTCGCAGAAAAATTTTATTTCAATAAATTATAATAAATAATAACCAACCAAAATTTCGATAAAATTAACAAAAATATTCAAAAAAACAAAACAAAATTAAAGATTTTGATTTTATAAATATGATCAGATAGGCCAACACGTTTCTTCATGACGAATGCGCTCGAAATAGAGAACAAACGCTCAGATTTAGAGATGGGCAACGTAGATTACGTGATGTAATCTACGCAGTTGTCGACGTGTAATCTATTACGTAGATTACCTCGCAACTTTTTGCGTTTTTGGCGTCGACAACGTAGACAACGTCGACAACCTGCGAAATGATTAATTTCCTAATTTATTTAGCCGGTCTTATCATATTGCTGTCTGTTAATAAATAAGTCATTGTCTAATTAACCTATTGGGATCAAAATGCCAGCGGTAGATGTCAGCAAGAAAATATATGATTTTGCATATTTGAAAATTGTTTTTCTATTGTTACAGAGATGGCACTGTGCAAATTCTTAATTCAGGTTTATATAATTAATATTTAATTTTATATGTTTTAAGATACATAGAAAAATATTTGTATTTCGTCTAAAATTAACGTAAAAGTATCTAATACCACTGACAGACTAGGGATTAGCTAAACGCGATTAGTGAATTTTTCGAGATTAGCTCAAGTGTGTCAAGTTCAAGATTAGCTAAACGCATTTTATTTCGATATTAGTGACAAAATGCGATTAGTGAACTAATCTCTCAATATTTTGAAGTTTATCTCTTTTTAATGAGTTTAGTGAGAGTGCAAGTGGCGCCATCATATGTAAATGTTAAAATAAAATTGTAAATATAAGTTGCGCTATTTTAATATAGATGGAACTATAATCAACATTTTTAAAACTACAAAAAATTTAGGTAGGTATAAATAAAAAAGAATGAAAATTGTAACTAATAATTAAAATGTTTAAATTATAATTTATTTTTTAATGACTATGTTCTTTTTATTTTTATTTAATTATTGAACAAAATCAAGAAAATCAACTCAAACAAGATGATGCTATTTGTATTAATACCGATACCATAAACTCGTGGCGCCACTTACTAAACCTTAGTCTGTCAATGCAATTAGATTAGTGGTAGATTAGCTAAACGGGTTTAGCTAATCGCGCTTAGCTAATCCCTAGTCTGTCGGTGGTATAAGCTACTTTGAAATATATTGTCTACTATATTACTATTCATAATATGGATTAACTACAATCTACGGAAATAGTTCTACATTAAACCACTGCAGGCATAAAAAAGTTGTCGACGGTGTCTACGAATAGTCGACGTTGTCGACGTTGTCTACGAGTTGTCGACGTTGTCGACGGTTGTCGACGCATTCGCGTAAAAATTGAAGTCGGCTGTATGGTCATCAACGAATTGTAAATACGTTTCAGTGCATTTGATATTGTTCCGGTCGCTTCATATAGTTGCATCTCCTTTATTATAGTTGATTTTGATTGAACAGATTGTAAATTCTATGTGTCTTTAGGAAGCTGTATTTGCCTTTGCCAGAGACAACCTAAGAGGAATTATAAGTTCCGGTTTCGAACGGAATAGTAACAGCATCATTGTCAGCATCACAATCAGTTCCTTCGAATGAACCTGACGGTTGATTCTGGTGACTCATGATCAATAAAATATTTTTGAAACTACCCAATTTGGTTATTTAGCGATGAAGGATATCGATGATTTTGAAAAAAAAAAATTACTATCATTATATTTCTCAGCTGGTGGTTTCAAATTTTCCTGATTCTGTAGAAACATTACGAGCGTAATGAAATCTTTGTAGCGTCTCTCCGATAATCTGATTTTCAAGAGCTTCGAAAAAATCCTCGACAAATGACCATTTCACAAAGTGAATTAAACAAAAATTTAATAATTCCTTCAGAAGTAACTAGATTACAATTTTTTTCGCTCAAAGCTTCAAATGCTATTTCCATTGGGTTCAAAAATTGAAGCAATTCTTGTATCTTGAGAATTTCCTCCACTACCAGCTTTAACGGTGAAATTTAATTATTTAAAGCCTTTTTGATACTGACGAACAAAAATCGCTCGAGCATCGGAACAATACTATTCCATCGCGTTGGAGAATCGAGCATGAGATTTATTTCTTTTTCAATCTCGATCTTTATAATTTTTTGTAGCACACAGTTCTTTACAGTGGATTTTTATTAGAACAATTAGATCAAATCTAATGGTTTGCCTAAACATTGTTCAAAATTGATTTAAAACATCCACGTAATTCCATGATTTAAGCATAGTTAATGAATTATGATTATTGATGGAAGCTCCATCCGTTGTTACAGCTATAACCTCGTTAAAGCTGATCTCGAAACTAATCATTTCCGCTCGAGTAAATTTATTAAAACGTCGGCCGTGTCACTTCTATAAATGCTTAACAGATCGAGATTGATCGAGTTTAGACAGAATTTCAGTCATAGACTGCGGTTTGTGTACTTTAATAGGGTAGATGGAATTATAGAATGTTTTGGCAAGTTTTTATTATAGAAACACGATTTTTCGTAAATACCGGGATTTTAACCAAAATTCCCGGGAATCGGGATTATAAAAATTGATCAATTTCCCGGAATTTCGCTCCCGGGAAAACCCGGGTAGGACACATTACATGATGTATTATGTTACACATTTTTAGTTCCCGTAATGCTTACATATCGCGATTTCTTATTATTGTGACTTTGTTAATTACACGTTTTCGACACTCATAATTCAAAATACAAAAAAATGCCGGGCTAGTGAGGTTGAGGGGATTTCAAAACCCACCCACGTTCGTAGCATAATGTATTATGTTTCGACGGTAAGACGTCATTTTTTTTGTTTATGTTGGATAAATTTTTTGATTTTGTGGAATATAATTCTTATAAATCGGAAGTCAAATATGTAAAAGCAAAAACAAGTGGGAGGATGAAAAGTGGGAGGTAAAGGTTATAGAAAGTATAATTTCTGAGTTGGAAATTTTCCCCAACAGATGTGCTACGGTTGATTTACGAGTACAACACTACGCACCACTTACACCCACGGTTGGATTATTTTTACAAATTCAAGACACTATACACTGAACCACGTGAACCAACGTGATTTTTTCATCAACCGCCGGGAATCGAACCCGGGACCTCCGGAGCTTAAAGCAAGCATGCTAACCATTGTGTCACCGGGGCGGCAATTTGGTTTATTGCATCCGTGAAAATTTAAACCAGCCACCACTAGATACAATATTTAATTATGTTTCATAAATCGTTCAACTGAATTATTTAAACTTAAAAACTAAAAAGTTTTTAAGAACGCAGTAACCCTAAGTAATTATAGTTAGCGATAACTGTTTCACAGATAATAATAAAATTCAACGTATCAAACTCATCAAAAGTGTTTGGTTTTTTGAATTTACTTCTTATTTTCCACTTTACTTCTCACTTTCCACTTCTACTATTCCACTTCTCACCTCCCATTTTCCAATTCTCACTTTCCAGCTTACACTTATTTTTTCCAGTTTTCATTTTCTCCAAATGTGACCGTATTTTTGCATGTAAGTAATTAGCGATTAGGTCAGTTAAGCCACAAAATACTGGAAAACGAGCAAAAGTAAAAAATTACCGGTAAGACGGTTTACCGGGTTATCGGTTAACCGTTTATCGATATTGAATTCCCTGCTTAAGCACTTTAACAGAGAACCTTTTCTAGTATAACGATCATTTTTTTCTCTTGACGATCTAAAGACTAACTCCCTCCTGCGAGAAAGGGATGATTACCTTTCGGTTTAATCCTTGTTTTCCGAGAACAAATTCAATTACTTCAATGTTTCTTTTAATTTTCGGCTCAGGGTCATGAACACCGTATTATTTGTAAGCATTTGTGCGGGTCGAAGCCTTATCTTGGAGTTACTTAAAAAGGAGACTAGTCTTTTAATTTTTTGTACTGGGTATTGCGTCGAAATTGGAAAGAAAATCACTAATATCTACCTCACCATAAGAAGATATTCTACTTTGGGTGGAGTCTGAACCGTACATAACCGGAAATGAAATAAGCAACATAAAAACTGGATTATTACTTGAAGATGTTAGTTGCTTAGGTGAGCAACCTGAAGTGTATCAAGACGCATTGAGGTTGAGCGTCATTCTGAAGAAGAATTTGGGTGTTTTTTTTATTTTTTTGATGATTTAACCGAACGAAGGATTCGATTATGATGATAACATTATTATGAGGTTTATGTTAAAAGTGCTAGATTCTCTAAAGAGTCTGAGAAATTGAATTTTGTCATTAAATGTTTTTTATGATAAATTTGTCAGTTGAGATTGTTGGCATTATGCATTAAGAGATCTCCCTTACACTAATAACTTCAACCAATTCTATCAGACTTATACTTTGAATATCCAAATAATCCATGTAGATTTTTTTTTGTTGTTATAACTGTTCAGACGATTTAGGTCAAGCGAAACAATCAGACACATTTATCTATCATTTGCTATAAAATTTCGAAGAATATTATATCACCACTATTCACTAAATTAATTAACTAACCTCAAATTGTCAAGACGAACATTGTGCTAAATAAACAAACGAATATTATCTTCTCAATTTTATTCCTAACTCAATCATTGGTTTATCCAAAGTAGAATTCTAAGCCAATCGAAAAAAAAAAAAATATCTGTGGGTTGATCTTTGGTATATACATACATACGTATCTGATTATTAAATATAACACAACACACATTGTCTCCACGTCTCCTTATAGATTTTCAATAATACGTCTGCAATGCGACATTTATCAATAATTTTCCCCAAATAAACGAAAAATTATTTTCTTATATAAAATTCATATGTACATATGTACTACGTCTCCACATCTACAAGGACGGAAAAATGTTCCGTTTTTATTACCACTGAGAATTAAAATGTAATATAAACAAATCATGTCAGAATTATAAAAAAAAAAAATATTTTCGTTGTCGTTATCAAACCATCACCATCAATGATAATGGGATTTTTTTTTTATTTCATTTTTTCGTGTAATATCCTTGTCGACCTTTTTTTTTTTTTGGTATTTTTTGATGTCTCTAATATTTTTCATTATAATTTTATTATTATTATTATTCTATACATCAACCATCTAGCTAATTTTTATTCAAATTTCATCAATACGTTTTTTTTTTTGTTGGTGTGCCTGTGCTGCTCCTTTTCTCCCCGTTTATACATTACATTACTATTGTTGATGCCATGCAAAAGTAATTTAAAGCTCCCATGTGACTTTTCGAACTTTTTATTATGGAAATAATTTTCCATGTTTTTGTTGTTGCTAGACGTACCTATATAATACGTATAAAATAAACCATAAATGTGGAATGATACAAATATAAATTTTGTTTGAGCTTTTATACGACTAATAGATTTTATATGACGAAAGTTTTTTTTCCATACATACATATTTTCTTCTGCTAAGTAATTTGATAAGAAATCTATGTGCTTTTGTTAAAAATAAAAACTTTTCAATAATAAATTTTGTTAGATACACTTTTGAATTTTCAACTCATAAAAATGACAAATTTCCTTTCTCGTAAGGTACTTATACTCTCGTTTATATGCAGATAGATAAAGTTGTTGAATGATTTTCTTGAAAATTGCCAAGGGGTAGTCTATTCTAGATTATACTAGTATATATTGTTTAGAATTATGTGTTTATTTGTAGATGTACATAAATCTTTGAACTTTTGCCTTTTCAAATATGGGACAAAGCATGATAAATTTGAAAATCCACAGAAAATTTTACTGATTTCCGATTTTCGTTTATAAACATTCATTGTTTCTATTTTTATATAAAATTCAGATATGTAATTGTGTTAAATTCATATTAATTAAAAAAAAAAATCTTCCTATTTGTCAATATAAAATATTTATGGGTTACTTTATGCCCAACAACCACTAGCAGTTATAACAAAAGCACAAATAATTATACCAGATGTCGACCTTGAATGGCCAAAATTTACATAAATAAATTCAAGCTATAAAATATAAAGGGCTGAAACCTCTATTCTAAAATAATTTTTTTATAAAATTCTGGAATATGGCCAAGTATAGGATGGAACCATGGAACATGCCTATTTCCTAACCGATTATGAAGAAATTCGATATAGGAAATTGGATTCTAAAATGATTTTTAGATGATGATCTGGAATATGGCCAAGTAGGGTGGAACTTGGCTATTCCTTAATCGATTATGATGAAATTCAAGATTTGCGATGGAAGGAGATTCTATAATGATACATCTTATTCCGAGACTCTACAGTACCGTTAATAGTTTAAATTCTCCAGCGCGTATCCGTCACACACCTCATTTTTTTTAAACATGAACAAACTTACCGCCCTAACAGTAAATACTCAGAAAACATAACCCAACGTGTGAAGCGAAGTATTGATGAAAAATGTTACTAGATGAACTGGAAAATTATTATGGGGATAATCTCGATCGTTTATTAGCAATTGAAATAGACGTTAACGCTGCCTCAAAGAAACCTCAACAGCTGCATGATTTACATAAACCTTATCCAGGGCAGTCTTTACCCATTAAGCAGATTATGCCTCGTATGGGGGAGCCGACCAACTAGGGGCGCCGACAATTCTTTTCACGCTTTCTAAACAAATCCTTCTACTAAAAAAATATTTTTTATTAGCAATACTCTTAATCCTGTTAGGTATGAACTTGGAAACATTTTAGATGCTTTAAATGAATAATTATGTACAAATACTCAATGCGACAACACCAAAAAACATGACGCAAAGGCACTAACACGGAAAATTAAAGAATTTGAATTTATTTTTTCGGTAATAATTTGATATGACATCATGAGTAGAATAAACCTCTACTCACAAGTCATAACAACTTATGCCGATTTTTGCTATTTTTCAGGTGAGCAAGAAAATGGCGAAAATATTTTATTTATAAATGTGGTAAAGATTTAACTTACAATTGGCACAATAAAAGGATCGCTAAAATGTTAGCCATAGTCCATAGTATAATTAACATTTATCTGACACTAATCATTCTTGATTTAATGGAGCATTTGCAACATAAGAGTATATATATAACATAGGTAATATGAATTGGTTATAAATGGATACTTAAGTCACTTAAGATGATTTTACTTATTCATGAAAATGTCACATATTTTTTTGTATGAACTTAAGTTGATTAAATAGTGCATTTTATTTTATAATGAAACATAAGATAATTGTTAATTCAATTTATTTCAGTCTTTCTATCAATATAACTTAACAAAAAATAATAAAAATATAGGTATTTGTTTAAAATAAAGTACCTAAGTTACATAATTATGTAATTTTAATTGTCATCATCAGATTCATCGACCAAGTCCGGATGATAATCAGTCCTCGGTTGGAAGATTTCTATAAAAATCATGATAGTTTGTATCGACGAAATTAAGCATATAATGGGCGAGAATCGCACTGTTTGGAATGGCTTGATATGTCCACAAGATCATTTTGTAGAAAGAGATTTAGGTTTCTAAAAAGGAGTCGGCAAACACTTCTGTAAGTCGAAAGTCAGTACTATGCGCGACTTATCTTCTTTCGCCAGTGTTTAATCATTCCTTTTAGCTTTGTATGCGTTATTGGCCTCCTTGTGATGCTCTTCTTGTTGTTGTTGGTTAAAATTCGCTGATTCCTGATGATCACTTGCAACGAGCTGTCTTCGTTGATTTAAATTTAATTGCCATACTGTGAAAAATTTCAGAGTATTTGCTATACGAAACTGGGGTCCAATGGGATTCAATAAATAATTTATGCATTTTTTGCAACGTGAGATCCGTTGAAACGTACTTTTGCGATGAACATTCCCTGATATAGTGGCCTTCATACGCTGGAAAGCTGTTTATTTGGCCACGAATTTCCTGTATTTGGTGATCTGGGAGCCTACAGTTGATCAACTTCAACAGATCCGGATACTGACTCTAACTTTTTCTTAGTAATGGTCTTTAATATTTGCTCAGCTAGAATCCCGAATATTAAAATTGTACAAATTGGTGTGGACGCTATTCCGAGTTTTTTGCGCAACTTTTAGGAATCTCTTACTTTTTTTCAGCTTTACTTTAATCATCCCACTTAAGTATTGTAATCTAGCAGAATGGCTAGAGCTACCTAAATTCCAATAATCTTCGAAGATCGCTTTTTGAATATCATAGGTTATTACATTTTTGCATTTTTTGCGGCAATTTTCGAGTTCTTTAAAGGATCTCTGTTTTATTATTTTACCGGTTTTCGTTAAATATTCTATTCGGTAGCTTCAACTCTGATATATTCATTTGAAATATGTAGCATTTTGAGTTGGAATTTCTATAACAGTTTCAGTCGAATCTATTACTACAACATCCTCTGATTCACTAACAATTGATACGTCGTTGGTAGATGGCGTGTAATCGGGGTCTTTGTCTGAATCATCGAAATCAGATTCTTCTAAATTGTATTCTAGAATGTTTCGTTTGCTTACTGTATCAAAATCATCATCCTGAATTACTGAATTCAATTGCGCTGCATGAGATACGCTGGATACACTAGATCATCAGTTATGTTTGTGTTAACTATAGTTGTACGTATACTTTAGCCGAATCTGTCGTTATGGCTTTTGTTTGACCCTTGTTTTCGAAAATAAGTTTTGCCCGGACCAAATCCATCATTAGAGCGCCACGATGATTTTTGATTATTCATCTCTAGAATGTTATTTAGTGCAATTAACATAAAAATGAGAAAAACGAAAATTCATGCTCATGTACAAATACATTAAAAAAGGCTGAACAATTTATTTTCTAGACGGCATATCATCTTAAATAGAGTTAAGATAGGTGTGCGAAAACAACACGCAGCAGTCAGTGGCTTAGGATGTTATACAAAATGTTACTATTAGAATTAGTCAACTTAAGATGATTTGAACGACTCAATAAAACAAAAAAGTAAGAGTGATAGAAATGTGAGAGTAAGGAGGAACTTAAAAAATTTGTATAGTAAATTGAATTCTGTTGTTAACTCAATTTTGTCTTAAGTCGATATAAGATATTATGACTTGTGAGTAGAGATAACATTTTTCAAAAGCCCACCCGAAATATAAATGAGGCAATCAATGACTTAAATAAGTTAATAACGTACATTAAATAAATGTGAGCGGATGAATGTTTCAATCGTGTTCAAGAAACAGCAAAAGAATTAGCAACTGATTTAGAAATTAACTCTGCGAAAATCTAAAAAAAGGTTATTTGATTACGAATGCTACGACGACCCACACAAAAGTTGTTGTGCCTACTACTTTTCTGAAAATGTGACGTCACCTTTGTGTATAACGGTTGGGCTAAATTTATATTTCCCCAGACAATTTTATGAACCTCTCTAATTTTTTTATACTGCATTATATTGTTACGTAATGGTAAAAATGTTATATTTTATTTGTACCTAATAATAAAAAAGTAAAATGAAAATCGTCCATTTTATAAAGCAGGAAAAAAACGTACATTACACAATTCACATGAGAGCGAAGAAAAACAATTTCCATTTTCGTTTTGAAATTTGTATTTGAGTTAAAAGCAAGCACCAGCATCGCGCGCTACCAATCGTACATATAATGTACAGCACAAGTAAAAATAATAATAATTTTGGAAATTGAATTTTTTTTTTATGTTTCTATTTGTTTGGTGAGCTTTAATGGAAATAATCAAGATTCCTCATGAGATTTTCTAGGAAACAAAAAATATTTCATTGTTGAAGAGTAGAAACAGGGTTTATATACGTTTATGTACGAGAGTTTTGTGCACGGCAGGAATATTTATTATGTTGGCGAATAATGGACAATACTTGTATAATGCGTCAACATTTTCATAATCATGTAGGTTGAATTTGGAGAAAGGCGGTTTCGATTATTTTCACTATGTGTGTGTATGATTGAAAAATTAATTTTTCCAATTTAAACTGTTTTGATGATGGACAAATATTGTTGATAGATTTTATGATTTTATTTGATATTTTTATTGTACTATGATATAATTGATATTAGTTAATTAAATTTGTCAACACCAAAGATTTTTTGAGGATTATTTGGCAGCCATCTTAATAAGTATTGTGGATGCCAAACTCGAAGATAAGACAACAATTTTTTATTTCTGTCAACATACGAGTTTATATGCACATTTAATTACAATTTTTTTGCGAGTTAAACAGAGTTCTTTGGCTCAGATCGACCTTATTTGGTTATCTTGCCTTGTTCGGATGAAGAAACCTATAGGAAATGATCGAAGCAAGGAGTTTCACCATCTTCGTAAATGTTTAACTTGTAAACGGATGATAATGTTTTACGATCGATAAAAATTACCAAATTCTTATAGGGGCAAGAGAGTGGATATAATTTGATTTACAAAGGTATGAAGGGGCAACCGTAAAAACTTTTTTCAATGGAAATTATGGGAAATATTTTGGAGATACGAGGATATTTCCTGGATACAATATTGGTATCGATAATATTAAAATAACTGAATATCACATAAACGTCGACCTCTTTAATTTGGACAAAAGAGCAAGATATTAAATTAAATTAGTGGATTTATGTCAATCGAATAATCGATATTACGTGAACAGAGTTAGCAAAGTGGACAGAGCACCCGTTAAATAGTATAGTTCGTAAATATCGTTAAAAATGCAACTTCGTGGCCACTACTAAGTTACTGTTACTTAAATGCCGGTTAATACTCGATTCATATTGTGGAATAGTTGATATATCGAGCTCAAACCGTTCTTTACATTTATTTATGGTGAGGGTGAGCTATCTTGCCGGCGATATTTTTGGTGGCCGAAAATATGCGAATAAATATAGACCATAGGGTTACCACGTTACGATTTTGGCGCTGGTCAAAGAATCGTATTTGCGTTTTGTAAATATTACCGCCCTATATAATGAGACAACAAAAATCGATACCCAGGACTCAAGCACTGCATAGGGTGTGTGCGGCCAAATCGCCAACACAAAATAAAATAAAACATTACCAAATTGCATTGGATAGTGATTAGCGATTAATCTCCCCTCTCCCTCCTCCCCCTTCCCATAAAGTTATATTTTCCAACCACTTTAAGTTTGCCAAGCAGACAATGTATATTTATAAAAACCAGATATGATTCTCAGATAATCACCGTACAAATTAGGAGCTCATCAAAGTTGTCGGCACAGGTTTTAAACTACAAATTGAAGCGTTTACACTTCAAATTGGACCTTTTATACTTCAACCTTTTTGAAAATCAAGACAAATTTTAATATTTTTTAATTAAATTTAATTCACGTTTTCTATGGAAATGAGATACTAAAAAGATGTTTACTGAAGCTCTAGAATATATCCAATCATAAAGTTCTGAAATATATGGCACAACACTGACGGGAACTGAGCCATTTATAAACCGATTATAATGAAATCCGATATGTGGTATAGAAATGGGATTTTAAAATGATGTTTGGATGGAATGTGACTCATTAGGATGGAATTTGGCCTTTTCTTAACTGATTCTCATAAAATTATTATTAAATGAAACTCTGGAATATGTCTGATCGGGATGGAACTTGGCTGTTCTTAACCAATTATGGTGAAATTTGGCAATGATATTGTAAAATAATAATTGTTTGATTTAATAGATTCAATTTGAAGTGTAAAACCGGTATCACTCGGAAATCTACGACTATTACTTTGGCTCATTTTCTCAACAGAGAACATATCAGATTTAATTGTCGGCTATTAACCCAAACCCAAAATACAAAATAATTTTCCCTAGATCGGTTATAAGGACAAATTTAAATTATAAATAATGTTTGAAGTTTACGTACACAATTGTAAATCGGGGCAATCAGGCCTAATGGCTGAAGGGAACGGAAAGTATAGATAGCCGAACGATACACTATTTTACCACATATGAGAAAGGTCCGTTTACGTGATATCGAAATCGGGTTCCGGTCAGTTGATCGTAAACAATTTATCGTATTATAATTGAACGTGAACAATTGATCGTAGACACAATTGATCGTATGAACAATTGTTCGTGGATACAATTAATCGTAAAAACAATTGATCGTATGAACAATTCATCGTATGGACAATTGATCGAATTCACAATTGATCGTATGGACAATTGATCGTATGGACAATTGATCGTATGGACAATTCAAGTTCTGGAATATGGCCAATTAAGATGGAACTTCGCTGTTCCTTGGCCGATTATGATGTAATTTGACATAGGCGATGGTAATGGGATTCTAAAATGATTTTTGGAAGATGGCCAGTTAAGATTGAACTTCGCTGTCTTGCATTGCAAAATCTTGCAAGTACAAAATCTTTCATTTGAAAATTTTGCAGTTTTAGTATCTGTACCTGTCTTCATTTCTCAATTGAAAATTAGTTTTGAGTTTAGATTAAATTATCGCAATTTTATTTACAAAAAATAAACATAAGAAAAGTTTTTGGTTAATGGAGATTTAATATTAAAGCTAGAATGGAAATCTCTTTCTTCCAGAATATTTCAACAAAATTTCTGGATAAGGGAGATTTAATCTTCATTTTCCAAAATTTAAATTTTCGTTTCTGGTTTCTGGAAATCTCCATTGTTCATTTTCTATTACTAAATCTGCATTAATTTGGTACTTGCAAGATTTTGCGTTGGCAAGATTTTGATTTGAATGATTTTTAAAAAATGCAAGATTTTGTACTTGCAAGATTTTGCATTGCAAGACAGCGAAGTTCCACCTTAACTGACAATATTCCAGATCTTATCCAAAAATCATTTTAGAATCCTCTTACCATCGCCCATGTCAAATTTCATCATAATCGGTCAAGAAACAGCGAAGTTCCAACGTTTAATTGAACCACGATCAATTGTTCATACGATCATCTAATCCACGATCAATTATCAATACGATCAACTGATCCACGATCAATTAATTGTCTCCACGGTCAATTGTTGTACGATCAATTGTTGTACGATCAATTGTTGTACGATCAATTGTTCACGATCAATTGTTTTCGGTCAATTGACAGTAAATCATATAGTATATATATATACATACATAGTGGTAGCACAAATTCGTCTGATAAAAAATTTAAACGTAAATCATAATTTATAATTTAGGTGGACCGTCCTGAGGATCCAAGCACTCCTCCATGTTCCGTTTTTACACATAATATAGTGGAAGGAATGGAAAGGTATGTCAGAAATATACACTTAATTTTGTGTTGACCACACAATTTTAAAAACTATATACAAATTTAATTAAAATCTAATTCCCAGTCCAAGCTCTCAGTAAACCAAAGAATAAGCCAGAATTTTCTCGAAACCTAAGTAGTAACAAATGTTCGTATTTATGATAATAAATAACTCTGAAAATTAAAACCAAATCATTCAAATTAAATTCGATTCATCGGTTCACCTAAAGATGCAACAAAACGAGCTCAAAAGTTCCCGAAACCGTACCTTTAGAAGAGAGAGAGAGAGAGAGAGAGAGAGAGAGAGAGAGACGAGAGAGAGAGAGAGAGAGAGGGAGAGAGAGAGACAACAACAATCCTAAAGCACAATTGCAGATATTCGATTTTTCAGTCAAAATTTGCTGATTGATAGTAACGTGATTTTCCAAAATGTCGAATTTTCTATGAAGATCGAATTTTAATTTGCTTGAACAACACATTTTTATGTAAAAACTAATTAAAAATTAAAGACAAATTTTACCAATACATTTCACAAAATATTATATGGACTGAAACCTATTAGGTGATCTGAACTTTGGTCATCAAAATTAAGTCTACTCCAAAATCAATTCCAAATTGAATCTGTTAAGTCAGTCTTCAGCTCAACCTTCAAAAACAATATTTGTGTAAAATTTGGTTCAAATTGGTCGAGGCATGTGGATTTCATCATACTTCGCCATACTCCAGAACTTCATCCAAACATCATTTAAGAATTCCATTTACAACACATGTGTCAAATTGCAAAATAATCAGTAGAGAAATAGGCAAGTTCCATCATACTTGGCTATATTTCAGAACTTCATGTAAAAATGAAAATTCATGAAAATTTGAGAATCCGATTTCCATTGGAAATACTGAATTTCATTAAAATCGGATAAGTTATAGAATCCCAATAAAAGTTTTATAAAAAAAAAATTACAAATCTTCAGTTTAACTGCTCACGCAACCGACCTAATTCAATCCGCAAACGGAACTCAACTCAACCCTCAGCTAAACCATAAACTCTAAGCAAAACTCAATCCTCAAACCAGCATATATAAAAAGTTGGTTAACTGCTCGCTACATTTTAACCCAACCCCAACCTTAACATTAAAATTAACTCCAAATTCAATGCCCAATTCAATAATCAAACCAGCATATACGTGTATGTATAAAAAAAATCGTAAATATTTATAAAACCAGGTATTTTGGGTCAATACGTATGGGTCAATACCCCACCCTCTTGATGTACAGGTTTCAAACGCTTTTCATATCTCCGCCTTAACCTTAACAGATTGGTGAAAAAAATTCCAAATCGGACAAGCCGTTCTCGAGATACCATGGGTTCAGACATCCAAACACACAGACATCCAGACAGACTGACGGACATTTTTTTTTGCATTTTCAGACTCAGGTACTTTCAAAACGTCGAGAAAAGTGGTTTTGGACCAAATTTTTCGTCATTTTTGGCAAGATTTCAATACTTTGGTCTTTTTGACTGAAGTAATCTGTCCATCATTTTCTCGCAATCAAGTGCATTCAACGGGGCTGTGAGCAAAATAAGGAAAAATAAGGTTTATGCCAATTGCCAACAGACAAGAAACGGTTCGTGATATGAAGCACGAAATTCGTGCAGCTATAGTTGAAATGGAGCTTAATTTATTACAGAACGTGCTTCAAATTTTCAGTAAAATAATTGGCAGCTGCAAACGTAAGAGAATAAGGCCATATGATTGATGTCATATTCAATTAATAGTTCCCAACCTTCTACTTTACCTTATTAATAGTTCCCAACCTTCTACTTCTTAGACCAAAGTATTGTAATCATGTCAAAAAAGTCGAAAAAGTCCCTGACTCTGAACAAGCAAAAAAAAAAAATGACCGTCCCTCTGTCTGGATGTTTGGACGTCTGGATTTCTGGATGTCGTACCAGTGGTATCTCGAGAACGGCTTGTCTGATTTTAAATTTTTTTTTCGCCAATCTGTTTCTGTGGTGAAGGCGGAGATTTGAACAGCTTTTGGAGACTGTACGTCAAGAGGGTGTGGTGCCTGCCATACGAATTGACTCAAAATACCTGGTTATATAAATATTTACGTTTTTTTTTTAAATGCTTATTTGATTATTGAATTGGGCATGGAGTTTGAAGTTGATTTAAATGATAAGTTAGGGGCCAATTTGCGGGTTGAGTTAGAGTTGAGTTGGGGTTGGATTAGGATGTAGTGAGCAGTCAACCAATTTTTATATGATGGAACTTGCCCATTTATCAACCGATTATTATTATATTTGACATGTGTATTGGAAATGAGAATCTAAAATGATTTTTGGATTAAGTTTAAAATACGATTTTTCGTGTTAAGTTGGATGCCTGTTCCCACGTTACTGCTGCTTTTGACCTATTTGGCTGTTGTTGTATAAGTAAATATGTGTTGTAACACCAATATTATGACCAAAGACCTAAGTTCTGATCACCTCGTGAGGGTTCAGCCCTTTATATTTGTTTTTCTAAAAGTGTGTTTTATTGATAAATTATTTCCTAACCTTAAATTTGGACAATCTTTATTTATTATGAAACTTGCACTTTTTACTGTTTCTTTCTTCGTCCATTTTGGAACTGGCAAAAAATTTCCGAAAAACACCCAACTTATCAAATGTTCAAAAAATTTGGTCTCTGAAATTGTTCAGTGTGCCCCTGTAACACAGTCTAGGATTTGGTTATAGATAAAAACTGTTATTTGACTAAAATCAGACAATCCAATGTGAAACGAAATAATTACCTAACACAAATAGTTGTACACACATTCCATTTTCCTTCATGAGATTATCTGGTCCCTTCAAATTTTTCATTACTATACATACTTATTGTAAAAAAATAGAAAGTGACGATAACAACAAAAGCAGATAAAAAATGTGTTTACACTTATTTCATAATCCTCTCACGATTTGATAATTAATATAAATAATCAAAAATAATTCCACACTGTCTGTCATATCGCATAGATTATATTTTATAACAAGTCTTCAAATTATTTTATCGAAAGAATTTTAATTTTTTCTTGAGCCACTTACGATAAACTAATGTCGTTATAATATTTTATTGCCGTTTTAGTTTAATATTTGAATGGTGTGGAGGTGACGAAGTTGCGTTCAAAATTTTTTACATCGCCTTTTACAGAATTCAAGACAAGCTCCTCTCTGAAATTTCCAAAATATTTTAAAAGATTTTCTAAATGTGACTTGTTTTTGAGTAGGCGTCCGCTCGGAAGGTACCACTTTGAGTTTCTTCTAAACTCAAAAATTTGTAAAATTATACCAAAGTAGTTGATAAATTTGGAGGACAAGAACCGAATTTGTAAAGAAACCACCATGTTGGAAAAGTAACGTTACCATACCGAAGTTTTTTAAATTATTGTTTTGTTGCCGGGTAAACCCGGGCTGCAAACCTAGTCGCTACGTATGTTGGCTGTAAGTGACAGTATCGTGAAATACTGTTACAATCTAGTATCTTCTTCTGGCAACCACTCGTAGAATTTGTCGAAAATCGCATATAAGAACTACCACTTTTCCTCCAAATGTCAGCTCATTTGCGAACATTTCTTGCAGAAGCTTGTTGATGCATCTGAGTTCGAGGGCTGCCTAACTCGAAACTTTAGCTTTAGATGAATTAAGAGGCAACGTTGAAAGTTGAAACGGAAGAATGGAGAAGCGGAACTGAAAGTTTAAGTCCGCTGTTTATTGTTCGTCCGCCTTTCATCAGAGTTGCGGCTATTCCGGTTGTTGCAATAGGTAGCACGCTTTGAATTTTGTCTCAAATGAATGCCATCAGAGTAATGCCATCAGAGTACCCGAACCCTAATTGAACCTTTCGATTCGTTCCAAAGCGTTTCTTTCCTCTTGAATAGGAACGTGGACCTATTAGATTGGAACGTTTCCAGTTGGTGTTGGCAAACCAATTCGATCGCGAGACAAACCGTGTTAACATAAAATAATGCAGATGTCATATAGAGCTGTTTTTGTGGCTGCAGCTTCATCGTTTTGGATAGACACCTGTCTATGATCAAGACACATGTTGTCTTTAAATCTGTTTCACAATTCAAATGGACTTGACGGCTGATACAAGAAACAGATGAAAGCGAATTTCTCCCGCAATTGCTTTGGCATCTGATAAGTTGTAGTTTCAATAAGGCAACGTGGTCATCGATTCATCATCTGAATCCAAGAGTCCATGTCTTTAAACGTGTTGCAAATACCTCCATTGACGTATCGTTTCTGCCTGTTTTTTCTCACGTACACGTAGTGAAGTTTGATGTCGACATAAAGCAAATTCCGTGTATTGGCATTATTTCTGTTGAGCTCAAATGAGGATTCCAGTTTCGTTCGTCCTATTTGAGCTGCCAGCAAACTTTCTTCCTCACGTCATTGATCACCTGCTAGAACAACAATATTTGCGCAATCGAAGCCTTTAAAATGTATTTCATGGCACGTAACGATGACAAACTTCTACTGAATAAGGAAAAACATTTCGATTGCCCATTCGTACTCCCTTCCACAAATGCAAAGACTCTTTCTCGGCGACGGTACAGGGGATAGCCGTCTTTGTTTGGAACTGTCTTTATGCTAAACAATGTCGGTAATTTTTTTATTCAATCCTAATAGACCAAGCATCACACATTTAGGCATAAAGTCGAGGTTTTTCTTATTGTAGTGAGCGTCTCATTTGGAATTTGTCGATGTAGATGTAAGCTAATGATTCTTAAAAGACACCATGAATTGATAGGTCATCAGGACGATTCATTATTTGTTCTCCAAGTCTCAAGCTTTCGGCTATTGCCGACCATTTGGGATTCACTGTAAATTGACGAATAGATCAAGTGCACTCCACTTTCCGAAAAAGATTTTGAGTCGTTAACCGTTCACGTATATTTCGCCATCAGCCTTAAAACGTCGAAGGGAGAATTCATCAGACGCATGCTTGAATCTTGGCATTTGGAGCCATGTTAGTCATGTGTCCGCCAATCCACCCTTAAATTTTATTGATTTTCTGGATGTAGTTTAGGTTTCGAAGGTACGAATCAGCTTTCCAGAGCTCATAACTGGCTGAATTCGTCACAAATTGTCATAAACAATTTCGTATACCTTCCCCCTCCTAAAAATAAATAATTAAAATACAAAAAATTATTTTGTTGTTGTAGTCTCACGATTTGATTTAATTTACTCAACGCCATACATGGGACAGTTGATCGTGTTACATCATCAAGACTCTTCGGTTACCGAAATTGATTTGTGCCACCCTTTCTTGCTTTCAATGAAACTGAAATCTAAATTAGTGTGGTAAATCTGTGTTAAAATGCAGAAAAGGTCAAGTCGACTTAAGACAAAAATTATATTCAATATTCAACGTTTTCTATCTTCTCTCTAACTTCACCATATTTGACTTAAGTGTTAATGCCTTTTGGCCACAGTCTGTGGTCGATAGCCGTAGTCGCTTTAGTCGGCATAAGTGAAAAATGCATTTAATATTCTACTTTTTCTACCTCTCTAGAAAAATTATCAAATTTGATTCGTCCGATGTTGAAACGCCGAATGTCGGAAGGCCGAATGTCGAAATGCCGACCGCCGAAAGGCCAAATGGTTCGGAAGGTCCAATGTCGAAAAGCCGAATGTCGAATGGCCCAAAGTGTCGAAACGTCGAAAGTTTCGAAAAGCCGAATGGGTCGAAAGGCCGAATGTGTTGGAGGGACGAATGTCTAAAGGGCGAATAGGTCAAAAGGCCGACACACATTTGTGGTACATCTATCAGTGGAAGCGGTACGAGCGATACAATTCTTTTGATCTGTGAATTACGCTAACCACAAAATAACTTGAAACATTTGTGGTAGAACTGAAATGTTGACGAAGCAATTTCCATTATCATAAATATTAAGAACTTTACGGTAAAACTCAAATTTGATAAACATTTTATAAATTTTAATTTTAATTTGGTCCGCACTTTGATAATTGCGTTTCTGAATTTTTTTATTTTTGATTTTCAATTTCTGTATTATTTTTTTTCTAGATAAGGTAGCCAATCCGGTTGGCTTAATTCATTTGGTTAAAGCATCGACGAATGTATTCGAGCGATTTATGGATTTAAGGCTTTGTAAATGCTTCATCAACCTTGCAGACATCGATCAAAGGAATAGTATCTCTGGTATTGCTTCTACTGATAGATTTACCACAAATGTATCAAGAGATGTCAAAAGTTGAAAAATGCCTATAAAATTGAATTTTTTTCATTAATTTTAGCCAAAATATTTTTTCTGGATTTTAAAATTTCTAGATTTTTTTTCATGTAGTGATCCCAAAAATATAAATTTCGGGCTTCATAAAAATATAAATTTTGAAAATTTTCAGTTATAAAAAAAACGAGAAATAAAAATCAATTTCAACATAAACGGTCTTTCGACATTCGGCCTTTCGAAATAGCCGACTTTTCAAAATTCGGCCTTTCGGCCTTTTGACAGTCGGTCTTTCGGCGTTCGACCTTTCGATTTTCGGCCTTCCGACATTCGGCCTTTCGTCCCTATTCCCTTTAGAGCGTAGTAAACCTGCTTCCATTTTAATAAATAACCGTTTCTCAAAATAGTTTAGTTATAATTTAAACAAATGGTTAGAAAACAGTTTCACAATCTCGATAAAAGTTGATTTTTATAAAAGCTGTTTGAACATTAAAAAAAATTGGGTCTGCGTCGGACCGGACGGTGGAAGTTAAACTTCTTTGGTCATTCGCTCACACACACGCACACAGACAGACAATATGACCTGATACGACATATTTTTCAGATAGATATTTCAATAAATTTACCGTACAAAAGATTTTAATATATGTATCTTAGATAAACAAACTGCTTTTAGTTCCTATCATTTACACAAGCTACCTAACACTACTCAAATACATGGATTACCCGTTCTATTAAATTATATGCAACTATGTATCAACAGAAGCTTATGAAAAACTATATTGTGTTTATATCAGCTAAAATTTAAACTAGTGAACTAACTAAAGTTTTAAATGATGACAATTTTTAGCCTACTAGGGCAAACATTATTTAAATTGATGCTTAAGCAGTAAACTAAAATTGATAGTGAGTGAATATTAGCAAATATTTAAAACAGATCGATTGAAATTATTCTGTAACTATTATACGTAAAAGCCGTGACTGTTCAACAAAAATCAGAGCTTTATCCAAAAATCAATTTAAATCCCATTTCCAATACACATATCAAATTTCATCATAATCGGTTAAGAAATAACCAAGCTCCATCATACTTGGCCATATTCCTGAACTTCGTTAAAAAATCATTTTAGAATCCCATTTCCAACACACATGTCAAATTTCATATTAATCGGTTGATAAATATGCAAGTTCAACATATAAAAAATTTGTTAACTATTCACTACATCCAAATCCAACCCCAACTCAACTCCAACTCAACTTCAACTCAACCCTCAAATTTACCCCTAAATTAACCTTCAAATCAATTTCCAATTCAATGCCCAATTCAATAATAATCAAACCAGCATACATAAAAAAATCGTAAATATTTATAAAAGCAGGTATTTAGGGTCAATTCGTATGGCAGGTACCCCACCCCCATGACGTACAGTCTCCAATAGCTTTTCAAATCTCCGCCTTGACCATAGAAACAGATTGGTGAAAAAAAAATCCATATCAGACAAGCCGTTCTCGAGATACCATGGGTCCAGACACACAGACATCCAGACAGACGAACGGACATTTTTTACTTCGGTCTAAAAAGACCAAAGTATTGAAATCCTGTCAAAAATGACGAAAAATTTGGTTGGTCCAAAACCACTTTTCTCGACGTTTTGAAAGTCCCTGAGTCTGAAAATGCAAAAAAAAAAAAAATGTCCGTCCGTCTGTCTGGATGTCTGGATGTCTGGATGTCTGGACCCATGGTATCTCGAGAACGGTTTTTCCGATTTGTACTTTTTTTCGCCAATCTGTGACAGACATAGAATGGACAACCTGCTTTTATAAATATTTACGATTTTTTTATGTATGCTGGTTTGATTATTATTGAATTGGGCATTGAATTGGGAATTGATTTGAAGGTTAAGTTAGGGGTAAATTTGAGGGTTCAGTTGAAGTTGCGTTGAAGTTGAGTTGGGGTTGCATTAGGATGTAGTGAGTAAGTAGTTAACAAATTTTTTATATGATGGAACTTGCGCTTGTCTATTTATCAACCGATTATTATGAAATTTGACATGTGTGTCGGAAATGGGAATCTAAAATGATTTTTGGATACAGTTCTGGAATATGGCCAAGTACGATGGAAGTTGCCTATTTTTCAACCGATTAAGATGAAATTCGACATGTCTGTCAGAAATTGGATTCTGAAACGAATTTTGGATGTAGTTCTGGAATATGGCCATAATGGCCAAGTATAATGGAACTTGCCCCCTCAACCGATTTTGATGAAATTAGGCATGTGCGTTGAAAATGGGATTCTAAAATATTGTTTGGATGAAGTTCTGGAATATGGCCAAATAGGTGGCACTTGCCCATTTCTCAACCGATTTTGATAAAATTCTACATGCGTGTTGGAAATGGGATTCTAAAATGCTGTTTTGATGAAGTTCTGGAATATGGCCAAATAGGTGGCACTTACCCATTTCTCAACCGATTATGATGAAATTTGACCTGTGTGTCAGAAATGGGATTCTGAAACGAATTTTGGATGAACTTCTGGAATATGGCCAAGTATGATGGAACTTGTCCATTTCTCAACCGATTATGATGAAATTCGACATGTCTTTCAGAAATGGGATTCTGAAACGAATTTTGGATGAAGTTCTGGAATATGGCCATAATGGCCAAGTATGATGGAACTTGCCCCCTCAACCGATTTTGATGAAATTAGGCATGTGCGTTGAAAATGGGATTCTAAAATGTTGTTTGGATGAAGTTCTGGAATATGGCCAAGTAGGTGGCACTTGCCCATTTCTCAACCGATTTTGATAAAATTCGACATGCGTGTTGGAAATGGGATTCTAAAATGTTGTTTGGATGAAGTTCTGGAATATGGCCAAGTAGGTGGAACTTGCCCATTTCTCAACCGATGATGATGAAATTCGACATGTGTGTTGGAAATGGGATTCTAAAATGTTGTTTGGATGAAGTTCTGGAATATAGCCAAGTAGGTGGCACTTGCTCATTTCTCAACCGATTTTGATGAAATTCGACATGTGTGTTGGAAATGGGATTCTAACATGTTTTTTGGATGAAGTTCTGGAATAAGGCCAAGTATGATGAAACTTGCCCATTTCTCAACCGATTTTGATGATATTCGATATGTGTATTGGAAATGGGATTCTAAAATGAGTTTTGGATGAAATTCTGGAGTATGATGGAACTTGGCAATTCCTTAATGGAGTATCATCAAATTTGAGATGGGTGTTGGGAATGGAATTCTAAAATAATTTTTTGATAAAGCTCTGGAATAAGGCCAAGTATGGAACTTAGTTATTCCTTAGTCGATTATGATGAAATTTGACATGTGCGTTGTAAATGGGATTCTAAAATGATTTTTGTTTAAAGTTCTAGAATATGGTCAGTTACTCGGTTAGAAATATCAGTATAATTTTGTATACTACTTTCGGTATAAAGTTCTAAAATACGATTTTTCGTGTTATGTTGGATTCCTGTACCCCTGCTACTAAAGCTTTTGACCTGTTTGGCTGCTGTTGTATGTATAAGTAAATATAATATGTTAGTTAAAATAGAAATCAGTACTGTCAAAACTATCACGGCAACTTTATAACACAGGTGACAGGTGAATGCAATCCTCATTGAAAAAACTAAAGACCGAAGACTCAGGGACTTTCAAAACGTCGAGAAAAGTGGTTTTGGACCAACCAAATTTTTCGTCATTTTTAACAGGATTTCAATACTTTGGTCTTTTTAGACCGAAGTAATAGATCATTAGCGGAACAAACTATTTTGATGAATTTTTCGATTTTTTTAATCAGAAACGTCGACGGTCCAATTAGGAATATAATTATGTGCAAATTAGAGAATGTTTTAGCAAAAGATAGCGGATTGGAAGTGATTCGAGTCATTAAAAATGTTTTACAAGGACCTTGTGATGCAAAAGAAGTGTCAACATTTTAATCTGCTGAAATTTTAGTATATTTAAGGTACGATAACATCTGTAGATGTCGTACGATGTGCAAATATTTTTTAAGACCAAACCGCCAAAACTTAAATTTGAAAATTTAATGCGCAAATTTTGTGATACGAATTTTTGTGATATTGTTGATAAATAAATTGACATTTTATTAAATGTTGGCCACATATTTTTGGATTTTATTCAAATATTTTCTTATTTTAGTTGCATATTTTAGGTACATATTTTCGATTTTTCAGAACCTAAAAATCGGGACCCTAGTCATTAGAAATCGTACTGTATTCCAGGAAAGACACAATCGGCTTATGATAACTAAAGTAACTAACAAAAATTCTAGATTCAAACTTTTCAAGATATCTACTAAATATAGCATTGATGGTCGTTCCGTATTTGGTCGTACTTTGATTCTTATCATTCGACATTACTAAGTCTAGTTTTTCTTTTAGAAAAATTGATGTTGAAATCGCCGCTCATTATCATGGTGATTCCATGAAAATTTTCATGAAGCAGTGCGGAACCTTCTCTGGTATAAATTAATAAATTTTGGTGTATAAAATTTATGATCTGGTTCACAGTTTTACCAGGAGAGATGTATAGCGCTACAACTACGAATTATCGGCCAGTTTGTGGAACGCATTTACTAATACAAACTTCTCCAATAGTAGACTATGCTGCAACAAGAGATTCTGATGCCCTTGAATGAACATCCATGTAAGAAGTTACTATATTATTATGGTCTCTTTCATTGTGATAAATTGCTACTCCCCCCGCAGCAACATTCTCTCATCTCTCAAATGTGTTTCCGATAATATAACTATTGCACATTTTCTGAATACGCTGTCATTCAGATCGAGTGCATGTGCAATGAGACTTTGACTATTTATTGAATAAAAACTTATTCCTGTCCTATTAGAAATAAAACTTCCCAAAGACTCAATAATTGTTGGTGATAATCTTTGAAATTCTCTCTGTATATCTGTTGTACCTATAGAATTTCTTCTGTCATGGTGGAAAATATTGCTGTCATCTTTTGTAGTGATATATAGACCATTAATACTCGTCACTCTCGATAAGGCAACATACACTAATTCTATGGAGCGGCTTTTGTCGTATTCATAAACAATCTCATCGAAAGTCCCACCCTGCGATTTATGTATATTGATAGAATATGATGATACCAATGGGAAATGATTTCTCCGAATGTTAATTGTTTTATTATTATTCATCGGTATTAGGGATGACCTTCGTAAAATAGGTACGGAATTGCGATCAATATTGTGTTGCGCCATGTATCCTGCACATTTTTTCTGCAGCTTCTGCCCAATTTTATTTGGGAAAATAAACCACACTTTTGAAACTTCCCCATCATCGTTGAATTCTATGTGACATAATTTACCGACTGTGCCATTAGCCAGACCATCCGAAACATCGATGTTTGTGGTTGTAATGTAATATGTTCCGTTAACAAAAGTAAGTTCATATGGTAGCCCACCAGTATCTATTGTCGACATTTTTCAAAATGGAATTATTATATCTATTAACGGAATCATTTGAGTGGAATAATCGTACTCCATGTGGGAATAGTCTATTTGCTTCGTCTTTTAGGAAAAAACTCGATTCAATAAGTTGGAGTTCTTCTTCCGTCAATTTTTCTCCATTGCCAATTTTTGTTAACGCTGATGAGAACTGAACATTAGCTTGCCTCATAACCTCTGTTAATTCATAATATTGAAGACAATGCCACAAGGACTTCCCAGTATTTTTTTTTTTAATTTGTTTATATATGCGCGTTGCTCTTACTGGGGGTAATTGATGCAAATCTCATATCAATATCATATTGAGCCCTCCAAAATTATTGTTAAAGTTTCCCGTGATTTGTTTCAATCGTTGATCAATTTGTTCTAATAATTCTGCCGATATCATACTCACTTCGTCAATTATATGATAATAACTCTGACATATTTAAACAAGGCTCGATACTGGTGAGCTACCTCTATACTCAATGGTAACAATTTTAACAGAGATATTTTTAACGCCGTATGATCAGTGGTTTCATCGATAGCAACAGCAGCTTTGCCAGTAGAAGCACAAGTTATGTAGGCATTGCAATAGCCATCGCTTACGGAAAATCTATTATATATTTCCATGATTAATTTTATTACAAATGTTTTACCACATCCAGCTGGACCCGTAAAAAATATCTGGAGAGGATTATCTTCACTAGACAATAAATGATGAATCACTTGCAAAATAAGATTTAGCTGTTTTTCATTCGTCTTATACGCATGGATTTACAGAACTGTGCATGCGGTAAAACATTTTCTCTTCTTTTAGCTATGGCACCTAATTTGTTCAAGGCAGCAAAATGTTCAAATGGATTAGCTTCCGGGAATCTGCCTCTGACGTCTTGAACTTTCATCGCAAGGTGTTTCTTCTCGACAAAGTTCCCTGCATATTTGAATAGTTTTTTCAATATCTATATTGTGTTAGCGGTTTTCTTGCATGGCATAAAAGGAGCTTCGAATCTGCATTCTTGCGCACGATTGGATGTGATTTTCTTGTAGCAGGTGAAAGTGTGCTTGTGAGTATTCAATTTAATATTACCTGAAGCTTCCGATGCTGAGACGGAAATGAGTGCATCAATCAGATTAATAGCCTGTTGATAGTCATTGCCCAGTGGATCATCGGGAGCATTATCACACCAAGCAATAATGTGAACATGTGGGCTTCCTCGATGTTGAAACTCAATTCTCTTGAAGTAATGTAAAATTCTGTATTTCTTGAATGGGCTGAATCTTTTTGATTGTAATATATTCATAATAACATTAACTAATTTGTTGAAGTACAGTGCACATGTAACAGGGTCTTCATTAATTAGAGTACTCTTCTGCATATATTCTAATTCTTCGGCTACTTTTTTTTTGAAATTAATTTCTTGTTCCTCAATTTGTAAATTAATTACAATAAATATGGCCACCCAATTTCATTTGCGCTAATCGTAAAGAATAGCGTTGGTTTCCCTAATTGACGAATCATAGCAAATAAATCTTTCTTTTTTTCAGACCAATATCAAGCTGAATTCGGTATAGATCTCAAAAAAGATAGGTTACTTTCGATACATCCTTGAATGTAATCTTCTGATTCTATCTGTTCCTTAGTAATGTTAGTATTCTTCCCAACATATTTAGAGGCTATGGTGAGAGAGTCTTTGACTCTGATTCTCATTATTTTCATTGCCATATATAATAAGTGATATGGAGTTACGCCGTGTCTCTCTGATCTTCTTAATTCACTCGTTGCCATCATAAAAGGTGTGACATTAACTCCTTCTCTAAATTCTCTAAAGTGTCCTAGATATATGCCAGGGAAAGAAAGTTGTTCAGCATGGTCAATAGACTAATTGGCACGTTATGTTCTCCTGGCGCGATTCTAAGGTGGAAATCCTCGTTCCAAATCAATGATTATTGTTGTGCAACTAAGCTCTCCTCTATGGGGATATTTTTTCGTATTTTGAATTGTTCGTTGTCACGGTTATTATCTTCGCTACAGTTTAAACAACTATCGTCAATCGTAATATTGTACGTAGTATACAACGGCGTTTGTATTAAACATTTTAGCCATATTTTTATTACTTTCTTATTGACCAATCCTTGTACGAAACTCGATTTATGAATTTTCTTTCTTTTAATATGTACATTGATACAATAATCATCATCCATATCGCGGGGTA
Organism: Tipula helvola; assembly: GCA_963556165.1. NCBI lineage: Eukaryota > Metazoa > Arthropoda > Insecta > Diptera > Tipulidae > Tipula > Tipula helvola. Next base: position 42,018,835 of record OY744482.1, read on the forward strand.
ACTTCTTAATCATAGTATCAACCTCTACTGGGATGTTTATAACTTGTCCATAAATTCCATACTGGCCATTGATATGTCGAAGACGTCTTATTTGCATAAACGGAATACGAGGGGATATTAATCGTTCGGTTACCAAATCTAATGGATGATTACGTAAATAATCCGGATATTCTGGATATTTGAAGCCGTTATAAATGGATAATTGTGGAATGTGATTCTTTTGAATGCTTCTAAAGCATGTAGAACATATTGTAAATTTTTGTTTATGAACCGTAATTATTTTCCTATAGAAAGCAATATTTTCTGTATCATTTTGATTAAGCACTAGTTTTAAATCCTTCTTGAACCAAAGGCGATCACACAGGTCACAAGGATAACCGAATGAATTATTGATAAATTTATTTAAAAACTCTTTATGTGCATAAATATGTTGATTGTACGATGTATAAACATTACCCTGCATTGATTGTTGATACTGTTCCATCTTAAGATTGTTTATGTCGTTTTCTCCGCCTTCACTATTATTATTGTCAAGATTATCATAATCAACTTCCTGATCATGGTCTTCATAATCGATTTCTCTAGAAATCATATATGCCCTTTCATTTTCTACTCTTTCAATTTCAGCATTAGAAATTGGTACAGCCGATGGTTCATTTCTATAATTCCCGTGACACTCTCCAGTAGTAATTCTGGGAACTTCTTTTGTAGAACCCGCTATCTGTGAACCATGGATTGGATTTTTCGGACAAATGGCACTTGTCTATGTGAGGGACCTGCTATTTGCGAGCAATGAACATATTTTTTAGGTCGTGGTACATCTTTACTTGCAAATTCAGGTGCTTGCGAATCGTTGTGTGCAATATGATTAATTTTCCGTACAGTATTTCTATCCCGGTAGTTTTTCGCGCGAATGGAAGCTAATTTTTTCCGATGAGTTTCACTGTCTTGCTCGACGTTCTGTTCTGCATCTATCGAATTTTTGGCCAACAGCATTTTTTTCGCCCAATAGTTTCAGTTGTCCTCTGCTTTCTTCCTTTTCCTCGCCAGAGTTTTTTCATCAATGACCATTTGAGGAGTTTCTTCATCACGGTCATTATTCTCGAACTCGGAATCTATATCATTATTTGCATTTTCTTCTGAAAGGTGAGATGCAGCGTTCCTCGTATTTATGGCAGACCTGTTTTCTAAAAATCTATGAACATCATGTGGTACCCGTCGTTCATCCATTATTGGCAATTTCTAAAAATTAATTCAATTCATTATATCATGGCGAGTTATTTAAGTTCCTAGTCTTCCTGTATACCTATATATAAAGTACTCGCTTATACGATATATTTGTAATATGTGCGCGAGATTGCAACGGCAAAATTTATTAATTTTTTATTTCAATTTTTAATTCTGATAACACAAATTAATTTCGTTAGAAATATATCGTACATATTATAAAAAAAATTAAGGTGGAGATGATAAAACTAAAATATACACACGAAAAGAATAAAAAAAAAGAATCAGAAAACAAAATCAAAAAATCAAACAATCAAAACAGAATGACGCACATCAACGAACCAGCCTACTGCTAAGTATACAAAATCGTATAATCGTAAATTTTTTTTTCTTATTTCTTAGTCGAAACAGCCTACTGCTAAGTATACAGTTCTTATTTTTGCTTAGTCAAAAGCGTGACGAACCAGCCTACTACTATAATCCTTATTTTTTCTATGCAAAACAGCGTGACGCGGTTTCTCGACCAACACTCCATCCCAATGTGTACAACAAGCGCAAAGAAGTATAACTTCAAAAATAAATCAGAAGATTACCTCGTAGTAGCCAACAATTGTTTCTATAGATTTCGCTTGGTCCTTTTTTGTTGTACTGTTAATTGGTCGATCGAACACACTTTCGTGGTAATAGTAAATTGAAGTAGGTACTAAGCTTCACTTTTTGAACCAATTTTGTTTGGTAAAGCAGCATAATATTATTGTATTTATACATATTAATGACCAATTTAAAATAAAATTGAACTAGATACCAACATCTATATACAGATAACTTATTTATAAAATCTTATCTTCATCTCTCTGAATGGTATTTCATCGATAATGACGATATTTAATCGAAACAATAATCGAAATATTCGTTATTTAAATTTTATTCATTGAATTTCAAACATAATACGTATACGATACTGATATTTCGAATACATAATGCAATGCATACAGCATAATCCTTTTTTTATGTATAATGTACAAAACTGATCGAATATAAACGATTCTAGCATACAGAATCTCAAGTAGATGAGATAATAATATGCAATATTTATTCTGCTGCTGTTACAATTCCTCGTTCTTGTACATAACGTTATAGTATAATAAACCAGAACAGATAAACCTTCTTAGTCAATGGTAATTTATATAGATTTAGAACGAAAATTGTCATAACAATTTAATTCTTCAGCGGTACTAACATATAATTTATTGAGGTTAGATTATATGTCGCATGAACACAATAAGTAATTTACTGGCTTGACTTATTTCGAATGATTGAATGTTTTGTAATCAATCTTTAAGACATTTAAATTTCGATTTCGTATACGTATGTAAAACTTTTATAATCTTGGCCAGCAGTTTTATGATAAGATAACCAAATTTATTTTTATATATAAAGCACTCAGGTAATGTGAATTTTAAGTCATTGTATCAAATAAAATGAAAGTATTGATTTTGTTGGCATTGTGCGCAGCTGTTGCTACAGCTCTTCCATTTGCATGTAAGTAGCGACCGCCATGGTTTCTTATTTTTATTTTTTGAAGCAAAATAATTACGATTTTTATTTTATTTTATTTTATTTATAGCTTCACCGGGATTAGCAAGTGGACGTATCGTTGGTGGAATAGATGCTTCTCACGGTGAAGTACCATACATTGTATCGATGAACTGGATTTTGGCTGGTCGTGGCAGTCACGTATGCGGTGGTTCAGTGCTAACCCGTAGAATGATTTTGACTGCGGCCCATTGTTACACAGAATTACCAAATTTGGGAAGTATTAGTATTCGTGCTGGTATTACACTTTTATCGCAAACTGATGGACAACAAATTGCTGTTACTGGTTGGGAAACTCATCCAGACTATGATGGTGGTGTAGCACCAGATGATATTGCGTTGATGTTCTTGGCAGCCCCTTTAACTTATAATGAAGTAGTTGCACCAATTGTATTGCCCGAACCTCGTTACGTACCACATGGTGATGCTGTACTATCAGGATGGGGTCAAACCAATCGTATTCTTCCGAATACACCAGATAATTTACAACGTGCTTTCATACCAGTTATCCCAATCGAAAGGTGCGCAGAAGTTATGGGAGATACTCCGTTAACCGATCGTAATGTGTGCACCGGACCATATACTGGCGGTATTTCAGCATGCTCGGGTGATTCAGGCGGCCCAGTCGTACAATACGATGCCCATTATCCAGTACAAATTGGTATTGTATCATGGGGTTTCATTCCATGCGGAAGTGTTAACGCACCATCTGTTCATGTTAAAGTAGCTTACTATATTGACTGGATCAAATTATACTATGTACCAGATCATAATTACGATTAAACAGTTTCGCACGAAATTTGTATAGAAATTTTGAATAAATGAAATTTTTTTGGAAAAAGCGAAAGTTTTATTAATTATAACGACCTTAGTAACAACAAAAATTGTATTATGTCTTAAAATGGTCAAAAAAGTTTTATCGGTGTAAGCTTTGATTTGTGGCCCTGATTTATGGTTCTTATCAGAGCCTTCTAGAGTATAGAGCCATAATCAGTATGACGTATTTTTTTGAAGCTTTTTTAGTGGGCCAACTTTTCACTGATTTCCATAGGAATCCATAGTAAAAATGGTGTTTTTTAGCTTCCAGTTTTCAACGGAAAAAGCAAAAATGTTATGTTTATAAAAAAGTGTTCTACACATCTTTATTTCTAAAATATATTTTTGGAAGTTTCATTTTGAAAAATACATCAAAGTTGGCTCTGACGAATTAAAATAATACTTGCTAAATTTATCTTTAGTTTTACTAGTGTACGTTAGATGTCTAAGATTTATACAGAAAAATACGAAAACAAATTATTTAATCACAAAATTATTATCAATTTGTTTTGATTTTCCTACAATTTTTGAACTTGAAATTTCCCCAGGTGGTAATTATTGGTACAATTTTTAAAAATTTGTACTGCCATCACTGCCATCTATGTAATGTATATTGACTTAATGCACACAATTTGTAGTAAGCTTTTATTTTTAATTTGACCAGTATGCTGTTGTTATGAACTTTTTTTTACATTTTGGTTTAAATAAATCAATTATTACAAGAAAATGAAAACGATTTACTTAAACGAGATTTATATATGTTAAAATTCAAACGTTTACGAAAATATTTCAGAAATCATAAGTTAGAATTTGCAACGTTTTCATTTACAAATTTGTCTTAGTGTGTGTGCCAAACGAAATAAAAAGCTCATAAAGAGTTAAAAAGTGAAAAATTTGATTTTTTATTCACCACAAAAATTTTAACTGGTCTCGGACCACTTAAAATTTGTTTTTTTTTGTTTTGTTTATATTTTTCTATCATAACTAAAACAATATATGTACAGAGATTGGACATTTCTTTACCAAAAATGGAAAATTTAAAGAAACGGAAGCGGCAAGTGAAGAGTACATACACAAAATGTAAGTAAAAACAAAACTGATTTGATTATTTTTATACATAATTCTGTTTCGATTTATATTATAGGGAATGAAGGAGAAAAATCCCAATTAATTCAAATAAGAATTGAGTATGATGCCATGTTTACTGGCAAAAACGCCAATCAAAGAAATGGATGGAAGTAAATTTTTAATTAATGAAGAAAGTGAAAGTATCAAACGTTTATTTATTTATATATTTATAGAAAAATTAGTGAATAAATGAAAAGATCATCCACATTGTTTCGTCAACAGTGGCAAGCTCTGATCAGAAAATATAAGGAGTGGTAGTGCTCATTGTCATATGAAATCTTATATAAATGTATATATATTACAGTTACTAACTCAGAAAACCTCTGGTGATAGGATGGGAGATGAAGCACCAGAGGGTGATGTTGGTGCACCTACCACTTGGCCTTATTTCGACGCCATACATAAGTATGCGTCAGCGAAGGACAATTTCCATCCACCACATCTTTCGTGCAGCGAACAAGGGATTATTGATTCGCCACAAGATAAAATAATTTGCTCAGATGAGGAAATTATAATCTCCGAAAATGAAAGTCCTTCAACTGATTCAAGATCAACACCAATTTCTTCCAACCGTAGTAGGTCGCAATCTCAAGCTAGTGATGCAAAACTCAGTTCAGAACCCAAGTTCAGATGGTAAAGGAAACCAAAAAGTTTATAAAAAAATTAGCGCAGCTATGACTATATTTGGGCAAATGGTGCAGCAGGAATTTCCCAATATAGATGTGAGTGCTTTGCTGATTTCCGAGTCAAAAGACTCTTCATAATCGGCTTCAAATGAATTAAATACAGCGTCAAATGAATTACAATTTTAATTTATTACTTTAATTTTTTTTTTATTATTTATAGTTTTACAAAATAAAGAGAAATATTTTGAAATTAAAAAATCTCGTTAAATATTTTCTGCAGATAATCGCCACAATAGTGAGTCTCGAAAAGCAACACCTTCATTAGTATCACAACTATAAATCGCATCGGTTCGATCGATAGGAACATTAAATTCATCGCCGCCTTCCAACATGCTAACATTAAGATCTTCTTTCATAATGCATACACTCAAGAAATTTTTAATGTATGAAATTGATTTGTTCTTATTTAAACTAAGTTGTTCTTCTTGAACATTCAATAATTTGCTTAATTCGCATATATGTATAGGTAATAATCAGAACTATTATTTCCTAATTTTATTTTGAAATTCCAGATTCTTTTATCATTTAAATAAATACATTTTTTAATTAAAATAAATTTAAAAAAATTACGTTATTGTGTTTATTTGAAAATAAAAAATTAAAACAATTAATTCACATAAATATTCAATATTTATTTAATTTATTGATTAAATTATTAATTTTTAAAAACTTGTTTGGGATATATTACATTGAAATTATAAAAATACGTTATGGCTAAAGCCAATAAATTTATGATACTTTCATTGTCAAGTTGTAGACTCGGCATCCGTTGATGATTCTGGAATATTAAAGTACAATTAAATATCGTATACTGATTAATAATTTTATATACCAAAAATTACAAGATGGATATAATTAATATGCAAAGAAGATGGATATATTCAATATATTTTGTTCAATATGGATTATCTAATGTTTATAGTAAGCTCACCTAAAACAGCAAACCATGGAGTATAACAACAGTTATACAGTTCCGCTAAAAAGTTACCGGAAGATGCAATTTTTCTAAAAATTTGCGTGCCTTTAAACTTTTTTTAACAATTTTTTGTAAATAATGTTACAATGTTTGAACGCGAATACTTTGGTTTAAACATATTAAAAATCTATGCAACCATAAAAATGTTAAGACAAATTTTGTAATTCAAAGCGATGCAATAGAGTTCGATAGCGTTTTTTGAACTATAAATTTGAGCTGGTAAATAATCGAATAGCAAAAATTGTTATTATATAATAATTGTGATTATATTTACTAGCAAAAAAAATATGGCAAATAGAAAAGGAATTCCCTAGAGATAAAATCGGCAGTTATAAAATGTGTTGCCGATGGGAGCGGTCAATCGGCAGTTAGTCGTCAGTTTAATATACCAAACTCAACTGCAAACGAGTGGTATAAAAATCAACGCGTACGTGGGGTCTTAGAGCGCAAGCTCCGGACTGGATAGCATCGCAAGACAACAAAAAGAGAAGATTCGGTCATTATAAGACAGTCACTAGCAAATCCGAGACTCTTCGCTCCAGAGATAATGAATGATTTCAACGTCAGTTATAATAGAAATCTTTTCGTTTGTACCATAAAAGATTATCTGACTAGTGCTGGACTTAATGGAAGGCGTCGAAGCAAAAAACCGCTGATCTCCAAAAATAATCGCGAAGTCCATTTGAAGTTTGCGAAAGAGAATTTAAATTGGAGGCGTTATTTTACTTTACGTATACATCGAGAAAATCAGGTAAGGAGTATATATTTTGAAAATTTTTGAATGTAGCATTGTGTATCTATAGTTTTTAGGAAGGGGAAGCCAATGTTCCCCGGAAAATTACCTCATTTTCCGGGAAAATTTTCCCTTTTTTATTTTTTATTTTTCAAAATTGGGTAAAATGTCAATTTTTTGATAACTTTTGGAGTTAGAATTGTAAATTAATTAATAATAATTGCTTCGTCAACCTTGCAGACAAAGATCAAAGAGTTTTTCGCCTTTATCGCTCCTTCCGATAGTACCACAAATGTTAAAAACAGCAACTTTTATAAATATGTATAACAATTTTTTTAACGTAATTTTAATTCGTTGTATACCTTAGAGAATGGGGCTGCCGCCCCCAAACCCCCGCTTTTCCTGAATTTATACAATTCTTCCTGTTTTAAATTTTATTTGTAATTTTAAACGAAGAAAAAAAATTGAAAAAATTGCTAAATTTTCCTGGAAAAATTGCAAAACCTTCCCGGAAAAATTACTTTTTTTTTTTTTTTTTTTTCGCTGGCGCTACATCCCATAGAGGAATTTGGCCGCTTCATGCTGAAGTTTCGTAATCGTTATTTTAATGGATAATGACTGATTAAATCATTGATCCTACACAATTACCAGCCGTGATTTTTTCATCACCCGCCGGGAATCGAACCCAGGACCTCCGGAGCTTAAAGAAAGCATGCTAACCACTGTGCCACCGGTGCGGCCAAAAAACTGCAAAATTACTTGCACTGTCGAAAAACTGTTGAGATACAATCCTAATATCAAAGTTTTTATAAAAATTGCACATTTTGACGTCTTTTGAATAAAATAACACACAATTTTTTTTTAAAAAAAGCGAAAATTTTCCCGGAAAATGAGGTTATTTTCCGGGGAAATTTGTCTTCCCCTCCTAAAAACTATAGATACACAATCCTACATTTAAAAATTTTCAAAATATATACTCCTTACCTGATTTTCTCGATATAAACGTAAAGTAAACTTTAGCCAAATTGGATATCCGAACAGTGGTCGAAAATCCTATGGAGCGACAGGAATTAAAATGAATATGTTCTCTTCTGATATGTCGAATTCTATTCACTTTTTTTGGAAATTCTAGATTTAATGGTTCTAATAGAACACAAAAACATATCATCTGTTTTTGTAGTTGTTCTGGTAAACATATGTAGTTAAAATAAAATTGTTTTTATTGTTAAATTCACAATACAACATTCAATTCACGAATGATGTCCACCAAAATGGTGTATATAGATTTTTAGCTGTCATTTATAATAATACAAAATGGATATTTCTCCGGATTAGTGAGTTTGGTAGAAAAGTGGGGGTAAATCTTAAAAAAAAAAAATGCGATTTGTGAAGTTTGATCTAGATCAAACAATCTCTTGATTTTTTTGGGTAAATAAAACACAAAACCTTGATCTGCCCCATTTTTTTTTGATTCAGATCAAACTTTTTGGGTGAATAGAACATCACAAATAGAAATCAGTATGATCTTCGCCCAGTCAATAAAAAAAATGAAGTGAAATAACTGAAAAATCTATCAAAAATATATTGATTCAAAAAAGATATAACACAAAAATCATGCTTCCGGTGACTTTTTAGCTTTAGATACTGTATGTACCAAAAATTTGGTTATATTTAATCACATGTGTTTCATTTTTGTCCGCTCTGTGTGCGAAACGAAAAAATACCGCATAAAAAGTTAAAAAGTTCATTATATTCACCTACACAAGGGGTGAGATGTTGTAACCATCACGTTTTTCGCTTCGATGCATTTTCGATAGAATAACGGTATTTTAGAACTAAATTATTTTAAAATTTTATATTTTTAACAAAGGAGTACAGTTATTCTATCGAAAATGCATCGAAGCGAAAAACGTGATGGTTACAACATCTCACCACTGGTCACAGGCTACATAGTCAAGATTTTTATCTTGTAACATTTTTCATTAACATCTTTAACCTCATACTTTTAAGTCTTTAAGTACCTCAATTTGTAGAGACTTGTTTTGGGATCCCAAATATTACTCTTAAGTAATCATTAAAGATTTTTAATAATCATAATTATTCGATACTTTCACTTTACTTGGTACTGTAGAATTTTGAAATTAAATTTTACAATTTTGTATATTTCTATAATTTATTAAATGAATTATTATAAATAAGCAAATATTTAAGCCAAAATTAGTATTCGCTATCGATATTCTAAGTTATTTATTTATTCAATTTTATTTCCAAAAGTAAACACAAGCGAACGTCAAAATTTTAACATTTTAACTGGTTGCAATTCGCACAGCACATCGGTAAAAATATGTGGTAAATTTTATTAGTTTTACCACAATTAAAATATTTAACTTTTAACCGTTTCGCACACGGCCATAGCCACTTTTCTACTTTCCCAATCGTCAATACCTTTCGTCATGGCTTCTAGGGGTAAAATTGAATTTGGTCACTCCAAGAAGCATATGGATGATGTAAACATGAATTATAAAAAGCCGAAATGTCATACCCGTCTCATGAAATAAATCGACGAGCGAGACACAACATGACGGAGTTAAAAATTCGTGATCTCGACATCTAGTAAAACGTTTCTTATTTGTTGTTTTTGCAAAAATAAGTTTTTAGCCCTTTATGTTGATAATTATTAGTTGCTACGGAGTTTTCAATCCGTATAAAACAGTTTAAACAGTGAATCCGTGCTACAATTCGTATAATAGACATAGGAATAAAATATGATATTTGGCGCATGTCATCAATGAGTAGGTTTGCCAAACAATTCATTCTTTTTCCAAGGTATTCTTTTCTTTCAAATTTTTCTGTTATGTCAGGTGAAAATTTGTTAGATGGAATGGTAAATTTCGAAAATAGCATTAAACACGCAGAATTTGCGGAGGATGTGGATGATAAAGCTGTGCTGGACATGCTTAGTGTGTCGGTTTCATAATTATCGTCAGTTGGAGGGGAATTTCTTGGTAATGTTATACATATATATACCGTTATTTCTTCATGTATTAATTGCTGGACTTGTTTTTGTGGTGATTCAATTATATATTCGTTAATTAACCGAGGAAAATGTGTTATCTGTAAACATACTTGTAGAAACGTTCATTTGTTGAGTCCAATTTTCCTGGTCTTCGAGGAGCATAAATATATTTTTTTCTTCAATGTAAAATTATAGGATTTCATCATCGCAGATTTCTGAACCATCCATTTCTAGTACAATCTTTGAGCCCTTCATACCGACATCGTGCGCTGTAATAACAAATATTTTAAATATGTATATTTTTATATTTTTTATTTGTGATTCTGATTTACCTTTTTGTATTATCTCATGAATTAGGGGCAGCGTAAAAAAAGTTTTTTTCAGCATTCTATCACCGCTCCAAAGTTTTACTGGATATTTTTTGTCCATTTATAGATTAGTGGCTCGCCGTGTATTTATTACAAATTAAATTTATATAATTCAAAAAGGTATTATTATATTCTAATTTTGTTTTCATGAAAAATTCTAAAGTTCTTATAAGACAAAATATTGCGCCCTTTAAAATTGTGTAACATGATGTATCAATTAATCCAAAAAATGTTGATCAATGAAAGAACACGAAGGAGAAAAAAAACTTGTTTTTTCTTAGTACATGTAATGGTTTTTTAAGAAGAATATTTTCAAGTGTGCAAATTGAATAGGAGCCTTCACTTTCACTAAAACTTTCGAAAATAATTAAATTCTCGTTATACCACATCTTAATAGTTTTTCCATATAATATAGCATTTTGGTATGTTTGATCCAAAAAAATTGCGTCAATTTTTAAAATGGTAATTTCTCCTAATTCATTACAATTTATAAGAACGAAATCATTTTCTTTGTAAATTGTATTGAAATATGTTATTTTCTTGGTTACAAAACAAAAATCCTTTGGTAAACTTATATTGAACATGGATTTTGTTAGATCTAAAACATCATCAGCAGTAATAAAATACCTATATATCGATCTTCAAAAAGCCCTACTTGCATTAATTGATGATGTTCAGATAATGTTGAAGTTATATTTTGGTAATTTCTTACCATCCTAGCAGTGTTTCCGGATTAATTCTGGGTAATGTTGAACAAAATGATGTTTGGGTCTTAATTTCTGATTAGGAAAGCAATCTTTTCTATATTCATAATATAAATGTATATAATGTGAAAGTAAATCTACTTGACAATTTGATATTTCCGAAGCACATATTAATCGGCACATTTCTATTATGGTTGAAAAAAATGTCCATACCATGTCATCCGAATTTTTAATGTGATTTAATTAATGGCATCATCACAAGTATGTGCCAAATTTCATAAGCTTTTCCCGGAACTTTGACCATACTGGTTTCAATTTTTGAGAAAGACAAAGATAGTTTAATTTTTTTTCTTAAAAATGATAATACAATATTTATTTTATCAAAGGATATAATACCAGAGTCAGACCAATATTTTAAAATGTACATTAAATCATATGGGATCATTCCATCGAATAAGTCATGGGCTAAACAAGGTGGAAGCCCTGGATTACAAACATGAAAGTTTAGCAATTTGTTTAACACAGACTCTGATTTAACACCACACCTCGACTCGGCAACATCAAATGAATGGCTTTCAATAGTTCGACTTTGTACCAGCTGCAGATCAAAATTACGCAGGGATGACCGAGTGAAATAGCACCAACGACAAAAAAATTCGGTTGTACTGAAATTTTCAACAAAACCTCCAATTTGATGACTGCCTGAATTGTCGCCCGTCATTGCAAATAATGTACCATACATTTTTTTAATTTGTTGATCTGAACAATCAAGATAATCCACCCCTTCTTTTTCTAAAACAATAAGGTCCTCTATTAATGGCTGGAAGACTTTATCTATTTCAAAATTCTTTACAAATTTTTCTTTACATAATAAAACTAGCTGAATATTTTGAATTTGTGACCTATATTTTACGTTAAGGTTCCCAATTATCATATATACGCCAATTAACTCATGCTTTTTTTTTTTGATGATCCCAATGAGTTACATGTTTCAACCAGGTGAAAAGAATATATTTGCTATGTACACAGAACCATCATTGTACTCAAGAAACACATTTTTATTCACCTTTTTATCTTCTCGAAAGAGCTTTAAAAATTGGTTATCGGATATTAAAGATTTAAATGTTTCTAAGATTGGCGTATAGTGAAAGAAACATTCATTATGATAATTGTCAATACCTAAAACTATCTTTCTTGGATTAACGTAAGGTATTTTATTATTTATGTTTTTGACTCGTTTAAATTTGGAACCAAATTGCTTTATTTCATCAAGTAAAAATTTAATATAATGATCGTTTTCGTGTTTTGTGAACATATCTAGTTTATTCAAAACTTCGTTTTGCTTTACATTTTCGAGATCCAATATTCCATAAATTTCATTATATACAAATTGTAGAGCGACATCTGAAACTCTAAAACAAAATTTTAATTTTGTAAATAGCGTTTCGAAAGGATTGTCATGTGCTCTATTACTTTCAGATACAGAATCTGAGGCGCTTAGATCATCTTCATCTAGATCACCGGATGTCAAACTACCAACATTTTCGTTATGCTTTCGGAAAATATGAGATCAGAATGATGAAACATTTGAGAAAATTTTTGAACACCTATCGACAGGACAAGAAATCTTACTATTTAGAATAATGTGTTTTATCAAATGTGAAGTAATATTTTTTAAAAATTTTGATCTGAAATTACAAGTAACTACACTGCATTTATAAACACTAACATTTACACTATTCACGGATTTTAATGATGAATGGCTCCTAAAACAATGTACTTGAAAATTTCTGTACTTAACAAACTGTTTTTTTCAATTTCGGTCCAAACAATTGTATTGAATATTTTTTTTCCTCTATGCTCGTACAAATATTTGTTATAGTGTTTTATTAAATTTGTCACAAAATTACAATTTATACATTTAAACATTATACCATACTTAATAATATTCACTAAAAACTAATACACAATATACGCTCTAATTTATATAAATATTAAAATTAACTTTGCTCTTGTTTAACACGTTTTTATTCAATCACTATACAACACAATGAATGTTCACAAAAAAGGAAAACGAGGTTTAACAGAAAAGAAAAAAATTCACCGTTAAAAAATATTGTTTTACATTTATAATAAACGTATAATTACATCTGAATTGTATATTTACCACTTTAAGTGTAAAGTTTACATACCTCTTTGTGTAATTTTAAACCAAAACTAATATCAGGCGGGAATAATACAACAACATGCGAAATTTCATTCTTTTTAGTGCATTTCATTTCTATTACACAATCGGTTTATTTTTACATTCCTACCGTAGATTTACACCAAAAATTACAATTAATATCATGGTAATTTTACACAACGCAACCCTCATTTTCTAGAGTATATATTATGTAAGATACACGCCACCGTTACTATTTGTACACAATTTTTTAAATTTTGTTCCAGCGCTTTAAAAAATATATATCTCCAACGACTTTTCATTATCCCGAAAGAGCACTCGACAACATTTCGTGCTTTACTATGAACAGTATTGAATCTTTTTTGATTTTCATTCGGGTTTTTGTAGGGTGGTATTACGGCGCACATGGGTGCGCGTTCCAGCTTACATGGGTATCCACTATCTCCTAAAAGGTAATAATTATGGGGAGGATATTGACCGTTTCTATATAAAGGGCTGTTTTGGAATATTCGAGTATCATGGACTGATCCTGGATATCCTATGAAATAATTTCTAAACAACCCTTTACTATCCACCACTGCCTGAAGCACAATTGAATAAAATCCTTTATAGTTAATATATTCATCATGCTTTTGAACAGGGCATTTTATCCTAGATGGTTGCCACATCTATTGGTCCAACTGCGTTCCGAAATATTTGTGATTTTATACCCTGGAACAAAATTTCTCGCTTTTCGGACTCAATTCCTGCTCGTTTGGGTAATTTACGACATGTCTCATTATATCTATAAAAAAATCCAACATTTTATACATATATAATATTACGAATGGTGTAATGGCTTATCCCGGCTCCAACGACTCTGTAACTACAGCCCGATGCCACCCAGTACAAAAAAATGATCAATTCATATTCTACAGACCAACCATGATGCTTAATTTGCATGAGCTGTAAAATCTGTTGAAAAGTAGCCTGGTTAATCCTCAATGATTTTTTTATTTCCATTTCATTGCCATTCAATATAGATTCTACGGTTGCAGATACCACTCTAATTTGTAAATATTTTGTACGCTATAAATACAAGTTTATTTGAAATAAGTAATTATTAGTAAAAATAACGTAAATTAATCATTTACCTTGACAATTTTTTTCGTGCTGTGGTACTTTAACCTAACTTCTAATAAATTTGTGTAAAGCCTACAAAGCTGAATAATTATTGGCATGTATTTTATAAAGAAATTATTCATTTTTATTTTTATTAAATTTATAATTAACTTAATTATTACTTTAATTATTAATTTAATATTGAATTCCTTATTATGTTATTTTCATAAACAAAATTAACGGAACGTCAAAAATTTTAACTGCTTTCAATTGGCACAGCAAAGCGATTAAAAAGTGAGGTAAGTTTTATTATTTTTACCACAGTTAAAATATTTAACTTTTTAACCGAATGGCACACGGCCTAAGGAAAAAAGTGATTTCCCAAATGTTTTATGTATTTTACTATGGAAATTTTGGTTTTTGTCCTCGTTTCTAATTCCCTTATAAAAGCTATGGTTTTTAGATTATGGCTTGTATAATCAAGGTTGCTTCTCAGCGCTTTACGCAATTTATCCTGTATAACCCATACTCAAAATTTTTAATCAATCGTTAATAAAAACAAACAATTAATTTATCTTCCACACCTCACTCATACACACACACACACTCAAATCCCTCGTCTGACTATAGTAACAAAAGCATACACACACAACCAAAACAAAAAATTTTAAATTATAATTCAAACAAATAAAATAATTTATGGGTTTTGTTGATGTGATCTGCTGTATATACATCTGGATATGTTTATCTGTTATCATTCCATTTGTTATCATTAACACGTTAACTGATTAAATTATTTGGTTTTTGTTTGGTGTCGTTTTTTTTTTTTTTTTACAACAAACATGAATGTGTTTATTGTGATAAGCGAAAATTTAATTTTATAAATTATTATATTGTGTGTTATCAGAATTATTGTTGTAATGTGTTCTGTTTGATATTTCAATTTTAACGGATTAATAATTTCCAATCAAAGAATTTTCGTGTGAAAAAAATTATTAAAAAAATAAAATTATTTTGTTGATGGAAATGCAGAGAAAACAATTAAAAAAAATATTTTTCAATTTGCTCAAACAATTCGAGTGGAAAATTATATGATGCACCCTGCCACGTTTGAAGTGTGCTTTTATGATGATATGGCGTGCGCAGCCAATTGGAAATTTGCATTGGTCTTGCAAAAATATGTACAGAATATGATTTTTAAATATTAAAAAGCTTTTTTTTTAATCGCCTCCCACAAAAAGCTTTTAGCGTGAAAAAGCGTCAGAATTCCGATTAAAAATAAGACATACATAACTTACTCATGTGAAATGATTAATGAGCTTAATTTTCTTCTCGCAATATTTTTACAAAAATGTAAAGGTATATAACCGCAATTTTTGGAAAAGCTTTTAACAATTACATGCTTTAATTAAAATTTATATACGTAATTTTTATATTTTTTTTAATTGAATTAAAAAAAAAATGTGACAGAAGAAAAAAGCTCGCGACTTACATATTTTTCATACAAATACTCATGTTGAAAGACAAAGTTGAATTATATACATCTATAGGGAGAGGGGGATTGAAATGATAAAAAACAGATATACCGTATATACGCGATTTTCGACAAGACGCAGATATAAAAGCTAAATATAATAATCTTAATTACATAATTAAATTACGTAATTTTACTTTTTGAGACATTTTCTGATTAAATTATGTGCAATGTGAACATGTTATTTTTGGGGTAGATGATACAATGTTAGATACTAATCAAATAATTGTATTAAATATAAGAGCTCAAATTAGGAACGATTTTTTTTTTTTTTACATACAACAGTACTATGTTGCGTCGTAAACTTAATCCGTTTAATTATCTAAATATGGAATTTGATAATTTTTATGTTTCCATGAGGAAACTTATTTTGAAAGTATTTTAAGGGTCTATCATGAAAATGTTGTAGAGCAAACACAAGGGATGAAAATATGATCACCAATTTTTCTTTTTATGTATTTTAGCATTTTAAGCGTGAACATACTGCCTCCAAAAAGAAAGAAAGATAAATTGAATTGTATCCAATACCGTGTTCATCGGCAAAAATTTATATGGTAAGAACAATTTTGGACACTAATGATTTTTTTCTTTTATAATTTCAGAGTTGTGAATATTAAAAAATAATTAGTTAACTATAAAATAATGTGTGAAGAATGCAAATAGTTATATAATTCAATGTGTTAAATAATTTAAATTGAAAAAAAAAATGAAATATGTTACATAATTCAGTTTTACTTGTTACGTGGTGTGTTGTTGTGATATATCTCATCTGAACATTTTTCATTGTTGTCAATGATGGGTAGTGAAATCAGCTTAACTATCGGTCGTTTAATCTGACCGTTTGCGATACGTACAGTGGCGACGCGAACTAAACCATCTTTGCCATGATGTAATTGTTGAATTCGTCCGGTTAGCCAATATGATTGTGGATTGTGCTCATCTTGAATCAGTACTAACTGATCCAATTCTACGTTTTTTGTCTTCGCTCTCCATTTGTGTCGCTGATTAAGCGTAGTGAGGTAGTCTCGATGCCATGCTTTCCAGAAACCTTGGATTCTATTTTGGATGTTTTGCCGGATGTTAAATCGGGCTCAGGATTTGCTTTCATTAATTCCCCAACCAAAAAGTGAGCTGGCGTTAGAACGTCGTATGATGACACATCTTCGGAGAGGCTACATAATGGCAAAACAGCCTCAATTTGGGTTAACAGCGTAATCAGTTTAAAGTGTTAGTAAAGTTCGTTTAGTTCTCTGTGACTGTCAATAAAATTGCTGACGTTATCCGAGTAGATTTGGGTGGGTATACCCCGACGAGATATGAATGGCTTAATCGACGCCTGTGTGAACAAATGGTCGTCCAGCGTTCACCATAACTGTAGGTAAGTTTCCCATCAGCTGCTCGTTATGTAATCTTTTTTGCTTGAAACACGTTATATACTTAGATAATGTCTGACAATATTCCTACAACCAATAATCCAAAATCGTTGGAGAAGTAGGCTAGTTAATAATGCATATCCGGCATGAAGATTTTGTTTATGAACATCTTTGGAAGTATAATGGGATGCTTAGTGTCGAATGAGCATATTGAATTTTCAATTCTCCCTCCAACTCTTAATATGCCGGTAGAATTTAAGAAAGGCGTTAGTTGTAAAAGTTGACTACGCTTGGATGCACCTTCTCTGGAATTAATTAATTTCAATTCGTTAGGAAATTCCTGAGTTTGTGCCCATTTTATGCAAATAATCTCTGCGCGATTGATTTCTTCGATTGTTAGTGGAGGTACATCTTGATAATGTGTTATAATTTTTCTATTCCTCATAATTTTCATCTTGACATTAGTGGTAAATCTATAAATATAAGCGATAATTCTATAAATTTTATTAAGTGACGAAAAATGGTTAAATAGCTCTGAGACTATATCTAAATTGCATAGTTCAATGTGAAGAATTTTGAAACTGTCCCTTTCTTCTAAATCAGTTTGATCATGACTTTTGGGCGATGGAGCTAATTAGAGAATTGTCTTTAGCATTTGATAAAAAATCCGGGCCATTCCACCACAGCTGATTTTTTACCAATTCAGAAGAATTTAAACCAGGAGTGCCAAATCGGCCGGATTTTGTTTAGACGGAATATGTAGCCATTGTTTTCTAGGGATGTATTCAAGAATTTCTGAGGTGCGATTGGCTATGAAATTCTTCCACTTTCTTGGATGATCATCTAGCCAAGCCAAAACTATAGATGAATCGGTATAGGCATGAACTGAAGCGATTTCGATCCCTAAATGTTGAGTGATGTACTTTACTAGACGACATGATAGTAAGACTGCGCACAGCTCCAATCTTTCGCTACCAGTAGGCGAATGTGCACGGTGCCATCCTTATCCCTCACTCTCGAGTAGACCACTGCTGCATAAGCGAGTTCAGAAGCGTCTGAAAATGCGTGTAATTGTAAGTTATTCGAGTTTGTGGATGTCATCAGATATCGCGGAATTTCAATGGATTCGATGTCTTTCATGCCGGTTTGCAACTTTTAGAGGTAGTTCGTCATCCCATGCTAATCCTTGTAACCATAGACTTTGAAACATTATTTTAATCAAGATGGTAAGTGGAGAAAGCCATCCCAATGGATCAACAATTCTCGCTGCCTGTGACAATAACATTCGCTTGGTGATTTTTTTCAACAACAGGCAAATTAACGCGAAAGGAAAACATGTCGCGAAAGGAGTGTTTTAACGGTAGAATTCAGTTCTAGCTCTAACATCGATGGTTCATGGTCTTTATGTGCGACTTTGTTTAAGAATTCTTGATCGTTTGACATCCATTTTCTGATCTTAAATGCACCTTCAGCTAATACAGCCTGTCAGCATATCGTCTACATAAAAATCTTCCAAGATAATAGAGGCAGCTTGTGTACTTACTTGGTGTAGTTTTCTAACGGCTAGAAACGCTGCGCTTGAAGTTCCGTAGGTTACGGTATTTAGTTTTAAAACGCTGCACACAATTCGCTGAAACTCACAATAGTCAGGATGGATTCTCACCTGACGATACATTTTCTCTATGTCAGCAGAAACTGCCACTGCACGAGTTCTGTAATGAAGAAGGATTGCCATTAAATCTTTTTATATTGTTGGTCCTATAAGTAACGTATCATTTAGCGAAACACCGGACGTGCTTTTACAGGATCCATCAAATACGACTCGGTGTTTAGTTGTGGATCTAGATTCCTTTAATACAGCGTGATGTAGCAGATAGAAATGATTTCGACCTGATACTGATCTTATGTCAGCAATCGCGGCCATGTGATTCAGTGAATTGTATTCTTCCATGAACTTGATATAATTTTCTCGTAGGTAATTGTTTTTATCAAATCGTCTCTCCATGGCGAGTTGTCGTTTTAATGCCATGTATCTTTAAAAGGAAGGCGAACGACATATCGTCCATTCTGATTCCGTATTGTAGTTTGTTTGTAATGGGTTTCGCAATACTCTTCTTCGGCCGAGTATTTGTGTTCCGATTTTAATTCCACCAGCTCCCAGAAACGTTGTAGCAGGTTAAGTTCAACATCGTTGTTGATGATACTAGTGTGGAAACAATCACCTAGCCGAAAGATGTTTGATGGGCAAACAGGCCTTCTTCAATTTTAAGCTATTCTGGCAGTATTATTTCGAAGAATACGTCGTTTCCCAAAATTAGGTCTGCTTCGTCTGTTGTATTGAATGATGGATCTGCCAATTGCAAATTCTTTAACTTAGTCCAGTGTGTAACATCTATATTGTGTGATGGCAATTGCGAAGTTAGTTGCGCTAGAATAAAAGCATTTACGAAAACACATACACTTTTATTATATTTTGAACGTAGCTCGAGTTCGACAGAGCCTATTGTAGATCCAGATTTCTTAGAGACAAGTCTGTTGACAGTAAAGCGAGCATGTTTTCGAGGAATTCCGATCCTTTGAACGCATCTTTCACTGATGAATGTGGACAGTGACCCAGAATCGAGTAGGGCTCTAATAGCGTGAAGTTTACCGAAGGAATCGTAGATGTTGACTAAGATAGTGGACAATAAAGTTTTGTGCAGATTCACTGAATTAAATGAACTAGCTGAATTAATATGATTTTCAACGTTTTAGAAACTTGGTTGTAAATTAAAATTTTGCAACAAGAAAACCGTTGCATTTGATTTGTCTTCTCTGTTGAATGCAGACATGTTAGTTTCAGCTGAATCAGAGATATTATTGATTGGAGATTCGTTTTTCTTGGATGATCGAGGGGGTTTCAATGTATTTGTACCAAGTGCATTGACAATTGTATCAACTGTTTTGAATTCATTTTTGACCTCTGTGCCTTTAGAATGAATAAGTGTATGATGCTTTTTATGACAAAAAAAAACATCTTCTATTATTTTTACATGGCTGATAGAGTAAATGGTCTTTTTTGCACATTGAACATCCAACGCGATCCACGGTAGCGCTATGTGATTTTGATTCTGCATTCTCGCGAAAAGAAGTATTTGGCTTTACCGATGCACAGGACTCCAGAGCATCACATTTGTCAGTCAAGAAATCCAGCAATTGGTTGATCTTTGGAGCATCGATATCATTTATGTGCTGTGCTCATAACTGTTGGATTTCCAAATCTAGCTTCTTCACGATGATGTGGATCAACCAAGGATCACGGACTTCCCATTCGGCTCCCAAAGCAGCTACGCCTCTTAGCACTTCGTCGGAAGGATCGCATATTGTTCGTAGTTGTTTATGTGAACATTGCTTCATTGATGGTTGTCCTAGGAATAATTCGATTAGATCCTTCACGATCGGTCTTTTCTTGTTATATCGCTTCTGCAATTTTTCTCAAGCCTGATCATAATTGGCGTCGGTCATTGGCAAATGGCGAATTAGATTTGCAGCATCAACCACAAACGATGGCCACTTCATGTAATCTCCGCTGACTGATTCGATCGAAACACGCGGCAAACGTATTTCGTTGGCTTGGCATGATGAACGATCTGCGAAAACACTTTTTTTTCTATCACCGGATATATCATTTTGAATAGGTGAGATGGTTGGATTTTTTATATTAAAAATACGCTTGAGGGTTGATTTGGTCTCGAAGTACTTTTCTTCAAACTCTTCTGCTTCTTATGTTTGACCAGAGATAAGGAGTATTTGATTTTCGATGTCATGAAAATCGTTCCATGGTTCGTTAAGTTTTTCTACACGTGTTTCGAGCTGTTCATGATTTATAGCTCGACCCGTTTCTAATTCACTGTTGATTTTATCCACGAACTTTTTTATATTGGTCACCGTTGATTTTATTATAGTCATGTGCTGGCATATGACCAATTTCATCATACTGTATAAATCCCGGAATGGTTTTTTTCACATGTTGATTTCGATGTTGATGGTGAATAGGTCTCAGGAGACAACAAATAATTTTCAGTCAAAGAACTCGGTGGACGACCATGTTTCCATTCGAAAATTCAGCAAATCCATAATATCCCGTTTTGGAATCTTATATTTATCTGATAATCACGCATGTGTTCTAGCCAGCTTGAACAAATAGCAAACTCCACAAAGTGTGTGGTGACACGTAATGGCCATTTTTTTAACTGTATAAAAACTCGATAATAGCTTATCAGTTGGTCTAACAGATCTAAGCCATCCATGCTTAAATTATACAATCGTACTATTTCCGGTCTTTCCACAGGAATATATTTATTTAGTCGCTTATCCCAACTTTGAGCAGTATCGGTGTGTCCAACACCAACAAAATTCGATCCAAAATTTATCGGCTTATTGTCTTTCCATTTTATAATTGTCACTTTACCATCACGACTTGTGACAGAATTTGTAAAATCCTCAATTTTTTTTAGACATTTCTTTATCTGACATGATTGGTTGATTCCCTTGGTTTTTTAAAATTTCAAATAGTTGGTATGAATTATCAAAAAACAATTTATGTTCGTGTTGATCTAATCTTTCAACCAATTTAATAACAACACTTGTGCCAAACCCGAAACGGCTGAAGTTTATTGGTGGGAAGCCTGAGCTAGCACCCTGATATAGGAAGAAATCATAAGGTATTCCGCTTTTGCCACACACTACAAATACCTTGAAGCCCCATGGATTTGATCTCCCTTTCATGTACTGCTTGATCGATAAGCGCCCCTTAAAGGGAATTATTTGTTCGTCGATCGAAACATTTCTGCATCTATTAGTGGCCGAGTCTTATAAAATTTGTCAGTGCAATTTTTAGGTCGATCCAAATTATTCACGATGTGTAAATTCTGTCCCAGTTGACTGAATCGCCTGTTAGACATGCAGTTTCTAAATATTTCTAAATTTAGCACTGGCGACCAATATAGTCTCAAACGTGGAAATTTCATACAACCCATTAGGATATGCAACGCAAAAAGTTGTTTGATCACAGCCGAGTTGATAGATTTGAACGAGGTCACATCGTTTTGCTGGGCATACTGGTTAGTATGAAATGCATATTATTCAAATATGTTATTTGGTATATACCTCACAAAAATAGTTTAATGGAGTTAAAACTTCGTTTGTGTTATTTGGAATCGCATCAAATAGAATAACTATTGGCTGAAACTCTTTTCGTCTCCATTGAATTTCACATTTGCGAGTTAACTGTATGCTCTCAATGAGTACAGTATCTGGAACAGATATATCTGAGGTCCCATCGCCCGTAGCAATAACTAATGCTTCATTTGCATCTAATGGCTCAATTTCTTCCTTTTTAAATTGGCCGCCGAAATGATATTTTCAATTAAAATTAAAAAAATCGCGTTTTTTTTGTGATTTCTTTGTTAAATGATCAGGTACGATTTTCTATTTAATCGATTATGATACTGTAGAGCATGCTGTATTTATATATGACGCTAATTTTTTTCGGCATTTTAGACCAACTTTTTTCGGCTTCCCGCACACCGTGCTTGGATCGTGTGTTTGGAGTAATTAAGAGAAATTAAAAAAAAAATTCAACCGATCAAGTACACTACAAAAACCAATATAAATATTTGTAACGAATGAATCGAGTTACCTCAACTCAATCGTTTACAAATTTTGTTTCTCAACCGCCTATCATCACCCTGTGCGGCGTTTACCTGAGCTCAAAGCCGGTAGAGGTAAACTTGATCGTGGGGGATTGGGTGACAACGGTTGAGAAACCTAGTTATACCGCATATGGAAAGGACAAATTAGACTTGGGACCAAAAACTTTGAATTTTTGGTCAAAGGATGTATAAATTAGAAGGTATGAGGTTTTTCGGGCTCTTAGATGAATCATTATGGTGCGAGTTCGTCAACCATAATCAATAATGGTGAGCTTAGCTCTGAGCCATCAAAGATTAAATGTAAAAGAAGAAAAAAAAAATCAGTGTTTAGTACGAATTTTGGGGGGTTTTGGTGCTGCGTTTCCAGCAGAAAGGGCGAAGAAGCGTTTTCGCTTACTTTCTCCCGTCTCTAATGAGACAGCTGGATAGACACATCACCAATTTGGGTGACTGGTGTTTAGTAGGTTGTGTTTTTAATGATCATACTTACCATGGTTGTCGCCTTTTTCATTATTATCTGTTGCTTTAATTGATAACACTGATGTGATTTTACTTTAACTTCTTTGAACTATATTTCGTATAAATTTTATTTCTAGTCTTGTATACAATAGTTGATTCCCTTCTACAGGTGTTCTTTGTGGACTTTTTCTTTTGGTTGTTCGTAGTGGGCTCCTTCTTTTGGTTGTTCGTAGTGGACTCCACTATTCAGTCATTTTTGGCCTCTTTTTATACAAATTTGGTGGCCTAAAATTACTGAATTTCCCCCACTATTATACTTAATCAAAAAAAATTTTATTAATTTTTAACCTATTTTACAAATATTCATATTTAACAAAAAAAAAATGTATTTCTTCCCACTTGGCCCGAATTTGCTGATTCGCATTATTGGCCTTAAAAGAAAAAATTTTCTTATTACCTATATTTTTTTGACGTAAATTTTTATTTTATGTTATTGGTATGCCAGCGTCAGCAATCACAGGTAGTATATTTTATTTATGTTTATTAGGTCACGCTTGTGTTTACTCAAACAAACATTTGAGCGCATACACGCTGACCATAGGAAATAATTAAATGTTGACTGATATTGAAAATTGTGACTTAATCTAATTTAGAAACATGGTTCGTTAATTTAATTTTTTTGATGTGAAAACATCTTTAGCGGCAGGAGTAAGTAAAAAATTGTATAGAAGTCGGGTTACGGAAACGAAAATGCCGAACAAAAAATATTGCTGGTATGTGTGGATATCAGTAAAAACAAAAAATAAAAAAACGTAAAATCAATCCAAAATCTACGCATACTCAGGCAATATACAACATCATCCGGCATTTCAAAAACATTTTGAGCCGAATACAAAAAAAAATGTAAAAAAAAACCGCCTACTTTAATTTATTTTATTGTGAAAATATCTGCTATATATGGCCGCAGCAGCAAGTGTTCTTGAAAATGAAAATTACATACGAGTAAAAGGACCACAAATTCTGTTTGTGAAGTGTACTAGTTATTTACGTCACAAGGGCGGTAAATGAGTTGTTACAGTACGAGTTCGATGTTTATTTGAGAATTTTGAACGAGTACTGTAACGATAGGCTCAAAATAGGCTTTGACTTTCGAGTAAACTGGACTTTTTTGTTTGTGTAAAATTAATATGTATTTCTAAATTAATTGTATTTTTTTACAAATCCTTCTTTACAATAAGCTGTTGTGATTTACCGACAGGGAAAACCAGCAAAGGTCGACAATTGCCATCTTTTTGAAGAACGCAGAAATCCAAATGCAAAAAATCGATATGAAGATTGGGGCTGCCAAATGGAATTGAACGGCTGAACTGTGATCCTGGCACTAAACAAGCTGTATTTGTTATATTACTTGATCCAATTCTTGTACATCTCTGTTGTAAATGAGCCCCTGCTCAAAACAGAATGTATCAAAACTTGTATCAAAAGTATGTATTTAAATTTGATGTTCTTCGATAATAATAATAATAATAAACCCTCGATCATTTAACATACGTGTAACCTGATTTTGCTTTGTTCAGTGAGTTTGTCGTGACCATTTACTACTATGGAGGTTTAAGTGATTAACTTAACAGAACTGTAACTTTGCTCATGCTTAATTGTCAGTAAGGTTCGTCAGTAAGGTTCATCTCCCAACTTACTGACTTTCTGAACCAAAAATGTAACTTAGTTGAAATACTGAGCCAACTATATCCGTCTTTATGGAGGGGTTTCTGAGCCTTAGCGAAATGGATTGACATGATTCAATAGTTAAACAAAAAAGTTTTCACATAAATCTTTTGCGAGTTGAGGGTGAACTCGCTCGTTGTTTCTTTTTTATTGTTAAGTATAGGGAAAAAGTAATGAATGCCAATTTGCATTCGTTACATATTTTATCAAACAATGATCCAATATTAAACTTTAAGGATTGGTGGCCTACTTTTTTCAAAAAGCAGGTAATTCCTGTTCAATCAAAAGGTAGAAAAGCAAAAAAAGTTTCTGAATTTTCACATTTTGAAATGACCAGCGACGGAAATTTGGAAGCCCGAGAATTTATTGATAGTTTTGAAAGTTTTACGTTTTAACTTCTACGGCTTAATACTACCGAGGTAAGATTACCTTCTCAAAGAGCGTTTGATACTGTAAACGAAATAAATATTAACAAAAATATGTGACCTGCAAAAAGTCCTAAAGTGCATACCTGCTCATTGTCTGTAGTTTTACGACGAAATTATGCAATGGCCAACTGGATTGGAATATAATAGTGATGACAGTGACCACTGAAGCCTTTAATATATATACTTTTACTTTTTTAAGGTTTTCTAATTTGTTTTAATCCTAATGAAATTTAATAAATAAAATTGTAATATATTTTTTGTATTTATAATTGAAAGGACCCATGTCCATACTTTAAAAATGAGCATACCAGCTGAAATAATTGACAAATAACCCCAAAATTCAACTTGAAATTTCATAGCGACGCACATTTTCATCAACATTCTCAAATTCCCTACTAAACTTATTTTTTCTGACAATACAAAGTTTTTTTTATTTCCTGAATAAAGGCATTGCCCCATGCACAAACGGCAAACCGGCATTTGAAACCGTCAAATCCAATTATTGGCAAAATTGTTTATTTTTCAATATGAAAATTATTAAAAATTAGTTTGAATCTATAAGTCCCACCTTATTCTAAGAAAATTTTATTAAAATTGATATAATTTCATTCGAAAAACTCCAATTTTATATTTTGACGGACGGATTTTTGCTTGATGGCCGGCAAAACATAAAATTAGGGCTTTTTGAATGAAATTAAATCAATTTTAGAATAAGGTGGGACTTATAGATTCAAACTATTTTTTTAATAATTTTCATATTGAAAAATAAACAATTTTGCCAATAATTGGATTTGACGGTTTCAAATGCCGGTTTGCCGTTTTGCATGGGGCAATGCCTTAATTTGAAAAAGTGGACATGAGCCCTTTCAAGAATAAACGATTCTATTGTTTTGTAAAACTTTGATCAATCTGTCCGGAAAAACAGTTGGATGGATCAATTTGAAAATAATACAAGGCTATTAGGGGTACATTAAACTGTAAAATGACCTGGCAACATTAGTCTTTTCATCAATATTTGTAAAGTAACGGTAGATTTACTAAGGCAACCTAAAAAGTCGTTTTTTGTACTTTTTTCAAATCAGTATTGAGAGTGAAAAAAAAATTTGTTCTCAACTAATCTACCTAAAGACAAAAGGATCTTTTTTGATTCAAAGTCAGATATCTCAGCAAAAAGTTGACATAGAGAGACCAGAAAGAAATAAAATGTACGCCTAATTAACAGGCTAACCGACCTATGCATTTTTTTTAATCCCTTAGAGGGATTTGGCCGCTTCATTGTGAAGTTTCGTAATCATTTTTACAACGGATAATGAGTGATTACAAAGATACAGCTCTTCAAAAAACACTAAAAAAATTGAAAAAAATTTGTGTTCCTTTAATTTTTTGGAGTAGTGTACACTACGGTTGATTTCGGGCAACGCGAAAATAAAAGATGCTGCTTGCACAATAGCATTATTTTATTCTCCTGCATTTTTATAATATTTTTCCCTGACTGTATCAACTTTTTGAAATTGATTTATATTTGAGATTGAGGCAATATATTTGTACTCTCCCGCTCTCTCTCTCTCTCTCTCTCTCTCTCTCTCTCTCTCTTTCTCTCTCTCTCTCTCTGTCTGTTTCTCTCTCTTAAACAATTTAGAATAGTGCAAGCAAGGTAGATACACAAAATATCTGAATTTCGAAAAGAAGGACCAACCGCAACAAACTTCCGACATTTCCAATATGAAGCAGTAAATTTAAAGATTCGGATTTTTTTCATAAAATAAAAGAGAATTGTTTTCAAATGATTACGTTATATTTTTACATTATTTCCAATTAATAAATTTTATTCTAGAACAAAAGTGTATCCATGAGTCTTTATATGTTAAGTTTAACCAGACTAACGTTTGAATATTCTGCCAAACATCCGGGTTGTTGTAGTTGCAATACCAATTACAGCATGGCCTGTTGCACCTGCAATATCACCTATACCACTGCCAACTGCGCCTGCAACACCACCTACAGCACTGACTGCTGCGACTGCAACACCAACTCCTCCCCTGATTGTTGCCTTTAGAATACTGGTGGATACGGTTAGACCAGTGCTAATAATATTGCCGAAAACATCAACAAGTTTACCAGCAGTGTCGCCAACAATAATTAAAACGCCAATAAATGCACCAGTCGTCGCATTTACAACGTCACCGGTAAGAGTTGTAACGCCATCTACAGTTTCGGTTTTTACGTTTTGAAGATTACCAACAACATTGCCGGAAGCATCAAATACTGGAATGATTGCTCCGTTAGTAGAATTGACAGTTCCCCTAACAACATAGGTTTGTGTGCCAGTTCCAGTTGTTGTAGTATTTTGACCATACTCAACCTGTGACATAATATGAAAAAAAAAAAAATTTATTAATTTTTATTTTTACAATTTGCAAATTAATACAAAATGCGTACATCGAAACAAAAGCCCTTAAATTGAATCCATTGTTGTTCTAATTCTGCGTCTGATTTTTCTTCTTATCCGATTCCAGCTATCCAAAGATTTTGCATTAATAGTTTTGCTTGAATATTTACAGGTGCAAACCACCCAAGTAGAATAAATAATTTGGGTCTTGAAAATTAGTTCAACTACAAAATCATTTCCTGACTGAACCTCTTCAGTCAATCTTCAGCTCTACCTTTAACTCAAATTTACAAATCAATCTTAAACTCAAGTGCTACACAAACCTAAACGCAATCACGAAATCAATCGCCAACCAAACCCTTAACTCAATCACAAAATCAAACCCAAATCAACTTCTAAATCAACCCTTAACCTAATCCCAAATCAACCATTAAATAATTCCCCAACTGAACAACGCATTTAATCCCAATGCAAGCTGGCCAACCCAATCCCAAAGTTAACTCGATTCGAAAGCTACATGCGTGTATGAACTCAACTCAATCTAACCTCCCACTAAACCCTACACTCAAACCCAAATTAATCCCTAACCAAACGTCTCACTCGAATCCAGCTCAATTTCAATTTCAAGATCGAAAGGATAATAGCCAAATGGAGAGAAGCGTCCGAGCACGTGACCGTACCGTGGGTCAAATAAAAAAAATCAACCAATACTGTCTCACAATTGGGCCTAATACGATCCTTGAGGAACTACAGCTATGTGAAGAAACCTGCGAAAGACTTTATAATGAGTTTAATCACTACGAATTAGAGTTACTAACGTTTGACAACTACGCGCCTATAACCGACGACGTAGATGATGTGTATATGAAAACCATGGCTAGAGATAAATAACAGAATGCCACATATGAAACCAGAGGTACCGGATTTGAATGCTACGCTTGGCCAAGTTATCGGTCAACAACAAACATTGCTACAGGGAATGAACTAAAACCAATCACAAAATGTGCGATTACCAAAGGTAAATATAGAGCCCTTTTCTGGTGAATACAAGTTATGGCCATCGTTTCAGAACTTATATATAACCTCCGTTTAATATAGGGCTAAGTGCAGGGCATAAGTTTCAAATATTAAACGGGTTATTAAGGGATGAAGCTGCCGCGTTAAAACGTCACATTAATGTGACAGAACAGAACTACCAGGAAGCATGGGATAATTTAATGGCGAGATACAATAAGCCGAAAGCAATCATATGTTCGCTAATACAAGTATTTTTGGATCAAAAATGTCGTACTCAACCTAATCATCGAGAGCTACGTAAATTGAGTGACACGGAATTTTTGACAGCTGCGGAAGATGCAATTAAAAATTCGTGACACAAAGGCAGAGAGATGATACAATGGAATTCTGATCGAACTTACTATTGGTCGGTACGGAGCATTCATTTTATGAATTTTTGGTAACCCATAAAGTCTTGCTACTACGACATGAAGACTTTTTATTAGGTTCGTTTCATAATCCGTTATTCTACCTTCATGGCTACCATGGAATTTATTTTCCTCTGTATGGACGCTGTATTATCCTTACTGATTAATTTGTAGACATCCCTATATTATATCATGGACTGTATTTTGTTGACATAGTCACAACGATTTACAGCTGCTCTGGCGACCAAAATTTCAAAATGGTCACGTACAAATTTTTTGGAATATGCAACATCTTTTATGAACCTTATGTCATTTACCGTTAAAATCTGCCTAAGTTCACTGCGATTTTTAAAATTAGTTGAAATATTCACCAATTCATTACGTAAAACTGGCTTATCTAATTGTTCATCACTATTGTTTATTAGCGCGCGCGCCTTCAACATTTGCAACAATCTGGACGTGTGGTACAGACTTTTCTCGGGAATTATAATGTCAGATAAATTAACTAACCATGAATTATTGTTACCTGTTTCTGCCACATCTTCAGTTTCGTGTTGACTAGGTATGTTGACTTATCGTGCGCTGGTTGTAATGGCTTATCCAGGTGTGTCCAATATTAGATTGTAACTCTAATTGGCCTTCGTTTTTAATTTTACACTCACTAGGCACACTTGTAATTAAAACACAACTGAGTATATTACCAAAATTATGTTATAATTCCAAATAAATCGTTACACATTGAATGGGGATTTTCTACCACCAATTTAATTGTCCACTGAATATATTATTATCACAGTCGTTCGCTGATAATATAAAAGCAAAAAATTTGTTAAATTGATTCTTTATCAATTTTATTTTTTTATCGAATAACCGTATACTGCCGTATTTCACGAAAGATAACGCTACGCGTATGTATGTATATGTGTATTTCTGACGATAAACTAAAAAAATATTAATCAATCATTTTCTTAACGTGTAGCGCACTGAAATGGAAATAGATAAAAAAAACAAGTTAAGTTTCAGTACTAAATTGCAGTCGAGATACTGGAATGTGATCAGGGTGAGTGTCTTAGCTAAATATTTCGGTGAGTCGCAATATGTTTCGTAGGTGTCACTAGCGGAATAATAAAGATACAAATTTGCAATTATATTTTAATTTTAATAAATTGAATTTGCATAATTGCATAATAAAAGAAAATACGTGTTGACAAGAATGGCTACGATTTTAAAAAAAAAAATAAAAACGAAAAAGTTTTATACAATACAAATAAGATTATAAAAGTCGATAAAGAAGATTATAGCTTAATTATATTCTACAAAGATGGCCGACCATTTTTTGTATGATAGCACCTTGTATAAAATTTGTAACTTGGATACATTTGTCATATGACGTTTCGATTATTTGTTTTTTGTTTGATACGTATAAATTTTCCTTTACATATAATTTTTACAAATTGTATGTATTTTCCGATTTAATTGCACGGAAATCATTACTCGACTGCCTCCACACTGTCAGCTGTATTCCCATAAAATCAGGCTAAGTATTTTTTTTATGTTAATTTGTTTTCTTTTCCAGCCGATCGACAATGGTGTCTAATAAGTTTATTTAATGACCTTAACTCGAATCTGCCTTCGACTGCAAATTGGATCATGTATAGCCTTAAAAAAAAGTAAATGTTTCCACTTTTGGTGAGATGGAATTTGTGTGTTTTATTGCCAAGTTTGAACATGATGTGATCATAAATATTCTTGAAATGAATTTCTGATGTAATTTTGAATTTTCTAAAATAATAAGGAGAAATTTTATTTTTGATAGATTGTAGTTTTTGAGAATGTATAATATTATGTTTATTTTGTTTATGAGGACGAAGTTTTCAGCCATTTCTTGGGTGATAATCACAAAAATAAATCGATTAATAATCAAAAGACTGGTATATGAGCCGTTTATTTTAAAAGTGGAATAAGTCATGCTTTCTTAATATTGAGCTAATTAAACATTTGTGTTTTCATGTTATGAAAAAATTCAATACAACTTATTCCACTTTCAAAATATTTTTTTTTTAATAAATATGACTTATACCATCATTTCATATTGCTTTAATTCATTAAAGAAAGTTTTACATTATAAATGACTTCCAGTTATTACAAAGAAAAAGTTATAATGAATTTGATAGATTTGGATTTCATTTTACTCATCAACAAGTTGATCCGACTTTTTTAAGTTTTGAAAATATCCATGATGAACAGATGGAATATATGGGAGCAAATCCAATTCAAATAGGTATCCTGGCGAGGTCACTTATTGTAAAAAACTCCGTTTTATTTTTGTTGTTGTTTGTTTGTGAAACTTGGTCTTAGCCACATATATAATCGAACAAGCCAACTTTTTGATTCGCCGTGATCACCCTTATGTCCCAGATATAATTTCCCCGTACAAAAAATCACTTGTCCAAATAAAAATCACGATTTGTTATTTTTTTTCTTTATTTCACAGTTTTAATTTTATAAAGATGTTTACTGTATCCAGTTCTCGAAGCTACTCCCTCTTTTTCTACGTAATTCTTTTTTCTTTTTCTTCAGATTTAGTTTACGATATTATTGATGACAAAGTGCCATCTGAAATCAAGTATTTAAACTATTACATAATTTTTAATACAACTATGGTTCTATGGGTACTAATTTATTACCCTTTTGTTTTAGTGATTTTCAACTAGTAGCTGTCAAAATATAAATAAACAAATAAATTTTGGATACATGCGA
This sequence comes from Tipula helvola, assembly GCA_963556165.1. Lineage (NCBI taxonomy): Eukaryota > Metazoa > Arthropoda > Insecta > Diptera > Tipulidae > Tipula > Tipula helvola. The sequence goes on from OY744482.1 coordinate 42,051,156, forward strand.
AGTTTGTAAGTTACAAAATTATATAATAAAGCACTTAAATCTAATATTTCTCTTCTTTTCAGATAATAAAAAAGTTATATAATGAAATCCAGTTATGCTGCATCTTACGATTAATTAGATACGTATAAAATAATAATTATTTAATAAAAAATTGATTCTTTGTGTTTCCTCTTATTTTCTTTCAGGAATCAGCGTAAACATACTCCGCCCCGTTGACGAATTTTGTCGTCAACTTATAGGTAATCTGCATAATTTCACGACTGGTCGTTGAAATGTGGATGTTGGCGTCTTCAATGTTACAGCTCTCACCATACCATCGGATCCCGGATGGATCTGTATAACGCGACCGAATGGCCACTTGCATGAGGGCATGTTGTCATCTTTTATAATCACGATGTCTCCTTCTTGTAGATTATTACTCGTCTGTTGCCATTTATAACGTTGCTGCAAACTGTTTAAGTAATCATTCTTGTATTTTTTCCAGAATGAATGTACTCTGGATTGAATCATGCTCCACCTGGAAGCAAACGTAATACCGATGGGCTCTACTTCCGGTATTGCACCTGTCGCGGACCCGATCAAGAAATGGAATGGGGTTAGTACTTCATAGCTCGCATCATCATTGATGACCGCATACATCGGCCTCGAATTCAATATGCTCTCAATTTGTGATAGCAAGGTAGCCATCTCTTCAAAGGTCAGATGGATGTTTTTGGTTGCCTTTGATAAATGCGTCTTCACCGATTTTATCGCCGACTCCCATATACCACCGAAGTGTGGAGTAGATGGTGGTATAAAATGCCATGAAATTTCACTGTCCCTTAGATACTCTGAAATTAGAGAATTATGGTGAATGTTTTTTATAAGATCACAGGCCTCGGCTAGAACTCGTTTCGCTCCGACAAAATTTCTCCCGTTATCTGTATAAATGTTTTTAGGCACCCCTCTTCTTGCCGCAAACCTCTTCATTGACGCTATAAAACTTTCACTGGTCAAATCACTCACGAATTCGATGAATACCGCTTTGGTCGCCATACATACAAATAAACATATGTAACCTTTTGTGAGTTTTGCGCCTCTGCCCCGTTTTGTTAAAATAAATATTGGCCCAGCGAAGTCGATACCGCAATTACTGAATGGGCGCGCCGGTGTCACTCGCACGCTTGGTAAATGCCCCATTATTTGTTCCGTAGTTTTTGCCGAATGCCTAATACATTCTACACAATTCTTGAGCTCGTTTCTAATCTTACTGCGCCCCTTGACTATCCAGTATTTATGTTTTATTAAGTTGCTAACTAACGTGGCTCCCGCATGTAAATATCGCTTATGATAGGCCCATATTAACAATTGAGTAAAGCGATGATCAGCAGGAATAATGGCCGGATGTTTGAATTCGATGTCTCCCTCAGCATTCTTCAGGCGCCCCCCAACTCGCAATACCCCATTTTCGTCTATGAACGGTGTCAAGGATAATAATTTAGAATTGTTGTCCACGCGTCTCAATCGTATCAAACTCTTAATATCATCGCTATAGGCATCAGTTTGCACCTGACGTATTACAATTGTTCTGGCGTTCGCTATTTCATCACAGGATAGCTCTTCGATTCGTCGTCTATCTCGATGCTTTTCTCTGGTGTTCCTGATGAATCGCAATGCGTAAGCTAAAACGCGTTCGATTCTATGGAGGCTAGAACAATTCTGAAGCAACTCCGTCAAACAATTTTCTTCGACGCTAGCGTGAAATGCAGCAGCATTCATCTTCGTTTTCTTTTCTTCTCTGTGGATTTTTTCGTTGCTAGATTCGAATTCATCCTGATTAACAGGCCAAGCTTTCGATTCCATCTGTAGCCATTCAGGCCCGTACCACCACAACTTATACTCCACAAGCTGGCTAGGATAAATACCTCGACTTGCATGATCTGCTGGATTATCAGAACTCCGCACATAATTCCAGCAATTTCTGGGTAGTCTTGTCTGTATTTCGTTTGCTCTGTTCGCGACGAACGTCTTCCATTTCGATGGGTGGGCTGATAACCAAGCGAGCACTACTTGGGAATCAGTCCATGCGAAACACTTCACTTCTTGGTTTATTACAGATTTCACTGAATCCATCAACTTGGCTAATAATAGAGCCCCACAGAGCTCCAATCGTGGCAAAGATATTAGCTTTGTGGGCGCAACTTTCGTTTTAGAAACCAATAAATGTACAGTTGTTTCGCCGTTTTCATCTCTCGTCCTACTGTATATGACTGCTCCATATGCCTTCTCACTCGCGTCACAAAACCCGTGTAACTCCATCTTGTCGTCATGGACGTGAACGAATCTGGGAATTTTTAATTTCTCAAAATATTGAAATTCAGATCTAGTTTTATTGTATATGGCGACTAAATCTGGCGGAAGTGGGTCATCCCAATCAAGATTCAAATACCACAGTCTTTGAAAAAGGATTTTTAATATGATTATGGATGGAGAAACCCAGCCCATGGGATCGAATATTTTGCACGTTTCGGATAGCAATTTTCGTTTCGTTATGACTAGTTCATCTTCATGTTGCACCTTAAAACTGAACACATCTTCGTTAGGTAACCACTGAATTCCCAGCACCTTTATTCCTTCTGAATCTACGAATTTTCTGTCACTGTTTACCTTTTCGTCGTCACTCAATTCCGGCCGATTCGATCTCCATTTTCGCAGCTCAAAACCACCATTTCTCATAATTTGTTTCATATTTTGTTTTAACTCGCGTGCCTCGTCAACTGTTTGACAACCAGATATAAAATCATCCACGTAGAAATGACGGATTATTCGTTCGGCGATATCTGGAAATTCGTTTTGTTGTTCTTCCGATAACTGTCGCAGGGTTCTAATAGCCAGAAACGCGGAGCTCGCTAGTCCGAAAGTCACTCTGGTTAGTTGGTAGTGCTTTATTTCCCCATCTTCGTCTCTCCACAAGAGTCTTTGGTAATTAATGTCCTTCTCGGACACCTCAATCTGCCGATACATCTTCTCGATGTCGGCAGTCAACGCGATGCGGTAACTTCGGAATCTCAATATTGCGTACCACAAAGTAGGCTGAATGGTCGGCCCTACCAATAATTTGTCATTGATTGACACTCCCGATGTGGATTTACACGAACCATCAAATACGATTCTTATCTTTGTGGTATCGCTTGCCTCCTTCAGGACAGGGTGGTGAGGCAAATAAAAAATTGTTTCTTCTGACATTTTCAATTGTTCTGATGGTACCGCTTTCATGTGGCCTTGTGATAAATATTCATTCATTTGATTGGAATACTCAAATTTTAATTTCTCGTCGGTAGCCAGCTTCCTCTCAAGGGATTGAAATCTTTTAAATGCCGTATTCAAAGAGTTTCCTATTTTGCGTTGGTCATCTTTAAATGGAAGTCGGACTACAAACCTCCCGTCTGCTTTTCTCTCCGTAGTGTTGCGATAAATCTCCTCGCATACTTGATCCTCCTCCGAAGTTACGGCATCATTTTCAAACTCCTCCAACTCCCAAAATCGCCTAAGAGACGCATCAATGTCCATGTCCAAATGAAAATTTAAAATAGAGAAATTGGTCGCACTGGTGCCTGCTGCTCCATCACAATGCTCGATGTTGCCTGACACAACCCAGCCAAAGATTGTATTTTGTAAAATGCATGACCTTTCCTCGAACCTAACCTGGCCATTTTGAATAACATCAAAAAATCTATCTGCGCCTAGCAGCAAGTCTATATGAGCCGGCCGATCGAAATTATCGTCTGCTAATTCGTAACCATGAAAAATTCTTTTATCTACATTTGCACTCGCCTTCGGAATCTTTGCCGGTATTGTCCTAATGATTAACGGTTCGATCTCTAAACCCTCTTCTTTGTGATATTTTGAATGCACTTTGATCTTAGTTTTTCCCCGCGATACCAGGCTTCCCGGCGTTAAACCTGAAATGCTTACGTTTAACTTTTTTCTTGGTAGTTGTAGCCTTTGCACCATTGACTCGGTTATAAAAGAAGACTGAGAGCCCGAGTCAAGCAGCAAGCGACACCTATGTTGAAACCCATGCACATCCTCCACTAATGCCACTGCAGTTGGTAACATTGCGATATAATTGTTCACAGAATCTTTGTTTACCATTGTGCTACACAAAGAAGATATTTCTGAAACCTCTTTGTTTGTATTTACGCTTTGTTTTGATGGCTGGCTGTGCTCCATGTGAATTGACGAGTGATGCTCTCGTTTACATTTATTGCATTTGAATTTCGATCGACAAACTACAGATTGATGATTAGGTGACAAGCAATTAAAGCACAACTTTTTATTGACTACAAACTCTTTCCTTTTATCAGTGCTCAACTTTAGATAATCTTCACATTTTGACAAATAATGTTTTCCTTCGCACATGAGGCATTTAATGTCAACTGGTCGCAAGTGCATAGCGCTGATCGTCTTCGGCTTTGCTGTCTTAATTGGCTTGATATCAAGACTTTCTAATACGTCGCTTCGTGTGTTCAAAAATTGAAAGAATTTCTCCAAAGTGGGAAAATCGACTTTAGCTGATTCATTGGCCCACGCTTCCTTCGTGCTACCGTCTAATTTATTTGATAGGATGTGGATCAACCATGGATCCCTGGTTTCTGCTGTAGGTCCCAACACCTTAAGACCTCTTATGACCTCGTCGGATATATCGGTCAATGCACGAAGCCCCTTCGCCGTTGTAGAATGGAGTACCGGTTGAGAAATGAATTTCGTAATTAATGTATTGACCACGTGCCCTTTTTTGTCATACCGCAGACAAATTTTCTGCCATGCCTCACTGTAATTATTCTCGGTGGTTTGTAAATGGGATACCAATGTAGCCGCATCACCTCGGAGGAGCCCCTTCAAATACTGTAATTTATGGACGCCATGAATTTTATCGTTATTATGTATGGTCGCCTCGAACAAGTCCTTGAATGATGGGAAATCGGAGTATTCCCCGGCAAAAATTGGTATGTTTACCCTCGGCAATCTGACTTCACTGTCGAGTCGATTTACATTTGAAATTTCCTTCAGAAAAGTTTGTTGATTGATAACCAGGTCATCTATGGTGGAATTTAACGGCTGTGTGTTTAATTCCTCTCCGATCGAAGCTCGCAATTGAATAATTTTTGTTTTTAATTCGAAGTATTCAGTCTCAATCTGCTCTACAAGATTGAGGTTATCGTCATTAAACTCCCCTTTCGCTAGTTTCTCTAGAGTTACAAATTCGCTCCATTCGTCTGCTAGCAACGACAAACACGTGTTCACGAATGGCAACCCCTTATCAGGCAGCGTAATGTCAGTGGTATTTAGGTTATTCCCCACGTTTGTAATTCGTTTGTATATGCGATTTAATGCACGCTTTTCCGCCATTTTGTATTCAACCAAAATTTATAAATCTCACCACACGAAATTCGCAGTTTTTTTTTTTTTTTAATTGTTTATTGCACAGAACACAAAAAAAAATTTATTTTATTTCACTGATTATCACCGTTACCGCGTGATTCAAACGAGAATAAAATCTCGCAAAACGACCTTCGAATTTCAACTGTTTATCGCACCGAACGAAATTTATTTTTGTTTTCACCGCTATTCTCAATTAATTTTTTCGCTTCAGATTGCACCGATTTATCTCGAAAACTTGATAAATTGTTTTACTCACAGTTTTTTATAACATGAAAAACGATACACGCAATTCTGTAGATTCGCAGTATTTTAAAACCAATGCGGCATTAACCCGATGCTTCACAATTCGCCAATTTTTTGCCGATAATCCGGCTCGAAGGACCATGTAAAAAACTCCGTTTTATTTTTGTTGTTGTTTGTTTGTGAAACTTGGTCTTAGCCACATATATAATCGAACAAGCCAACTTTTTGATTCGCCGTGATCACCCTTATGTCCCAGATATAATTTCCCCGTACAAAAAATCACTTGTCCAAATAAAAATCACGATTTGTTATTTTTTTTCTTTATTTCACAGTTTTAATTTTATAAAGATGTTTACTGTATCCAGTTCTCGAAGCTACTCCCTCTTTTTCTACGTAATTCTTTTTTCTTTTTCTTCAGATTTAGTTTACGATATTATTGATGACAAAGTGCCATCTGAAATCAAGTATTTAAACTATTACATAATTTTTAATACAACTATGGTTCTATGGGTACTAATTTATTACCCTTTTGTTTTAGTGATTTTCAACTAGTAGCTGTCAAAATATAAATAAACAAATAAATTTTGGATACATGCGAAGTTTGTAAGTTACAAAATTATATAATAAAGCACTTAAATCTAATATTTCTCTTCTTTTCAGATAATAAAAAAGTTATATAATGAAATCCAGTTATGCTGCATCTTACGATTAATTAGATACGTATAAAATAATAATTATTTAATAAAAAATTGATTCTTTGTGTTTCCTCTTATTTTCTTTCAGGAATCAGCGTAAACACTTATTTTCTCCCTCTTTCTTACATTAAAATCTAAATTGTTTTTGAATTTGTATATGAAAATTTGTCTAAGGTAGCGTGATATATTCAAAATGAAAATTTGCTTTTGGAAAAGTACACAAATCTAGTCCTTCTGTGGCACTATTCTGGTGTTCCCGGGGTGCATACTGAGCGATTGGTATTTTGTTCATGTTTTTGGGAAAAAATAATTCCCAGCCAAATTTTTAGGGAAAAATAAACAACAAAATTGCTAAGAAATGGAACTATTTTCCACAGAATTTAGTATGCTTTGGAAAAAAGAAAACCAAAATACATTAAAAACTGACAATAAAACAATTCCCAATTCGCAATTCCCCGGGAAAACCAGAATAGTGCCACAGATTTTTAAAATTTAATTCAAATATCTATTTAGGCCATCAAAATTCATTAGACACATTATAATTTTAGAAGTACTTACTAAATATGCCTAGGTGAAAGCGTATTTTTTATTATATTGCGAATAGCAATATGTTTTATTTAAAAAATTACGATAACAAACAATTTTTTGTTACCGCTGTCAAAATAAGTACTTGAAATCAATTCGAACGGTTTTTCATACTTATTTAAGATGGCGGCAAATAAGTTAATATGTATGAAATTTTGTTTAAAGCAGCCTTAGCGAAAGGTTTTGTTTTTTCGCAGAGAAATAGTACATTGTGTCATTAGGATTAAAAGTGATACTTTGTTTGACGAGCAATTATATTTGCATGCGAGGCGAAGCGCAGCGTAGCCGAGCAAAAGCAAATATAATTGCGAGTCAAACAAAGTCACTTTTAATCCGAATAACACATACTATTTTTTCTCCAACGAAGAGTTTATGTCTTGTCGGTTTTACATTACTAATTATACGAGTAAGTACAAATTATGTAATTAAAACTTCAAAATTGAAACTAATTTTGTTGAAATATTTTGTAAAACTAAGGAGGTCATGACTTTCAAAATTGAAACTAATTTTGTTGAAATGTTTTGTGAAACTAAGGAGGTTATGATATGAACGAAAAATAAAAAAAATAAAATAATTATTTCATATACATACATTATACATATTATTGGATTTTCACTATAATATTTTTCTCCTAGTATTAAAAGTGCCTACTTTTACACCTAGGATTAAAAGTGTAGCTTAGCAACACACACATTTTTAAAATAGTAAGAAAAAGGCCAACTTTAATACCCAAAAACAGTATTAAAACTAGAGGCTTTTAAGACGTTGGGAGAAAAATAATATTTTCAAAAAAAAATGTAAATTCTATTTAAATTATAATTACCTATAAAAGTTTTTATCGATAATCTTTATATTATCTACTATCGAATTTCATCTACAGATAATAAACAAGATGGCGAAAGAGTAATGTTGACTATTTCGTGGAGCTGAACAAAATTTAATATTACAAAAGAGGAGCCGTCAAGCGGGCCCCACGTTGTCGTCATCCAGCGACCGCAATGACTTAGAGATGGTCCACTTGGCCTCTAATTCAGATAAAGTCACAAGTGTTGAGAACGAGGTGGAAATGCGCGAGGATTTAAAGTTGCAGCAGAAGATCGATGACCTCATCCGGAAGTATAGAAATGAAGAGGAAGTTAGATTCCGGAAAGAGAGAGGCATGAGAGACCACATTGGTCTGATGAAAAAGGAGGACAACTGCACAAAGGACTGGCACTCCTGAAAATAATCCAAGGGCACTCTCATGATTCATAAAGTACACCGCACGATCATGATGATATCCTTAGAATACCACCACAGCATCCACTGCTTGTCGTAGGAGGCGACTAAAATGGTTGGTACGCTGGGTTAATGCCCAGCATCCGTAAAAACTTTTTATTTTTATTTTAACAATTATTTTAGTTCATATATAATTTTGCCCGCGTCCATTTTTTAATATAATTTATTTTTTGAAATTTTATTATTTTATTATATATTTTTTGTTGGGTCGGTTTTTCAACATTTTTCCGTACAAAAATGATTTATTTTTAATATGAATAATAATAAAAGAAAATCCCCGAAACATGTCTCTTCGGATCGCGGGGCGAGGCATAATCCTCGTAAAGACACAATTGATAGCCTTAACATCCATTATACCAATGTCAGAGGTCTCGTGACTAACAAAAATTGCGCACATCAACATCTCGAATCACGTAAACCCGACATATTAGTTCTAACGGAAACAAAAGTATCGTCGAACATCTACGGAAACGAATTCTACTTCAAGCGCTACCAGTTCGAACAAGCTTTTGAGTTGCAACGTGGAGTGTGCATCTTCGTTAAAAACCACATACCGTACTCAAGACACAAAAAGTACGAAATATTTTCAAAAACCGCTTAAACTATTGTGCTTAAAATTTCTCTTCCTAATAAATTCATTTTTTAATTAGCTTGTACAGATCTCCTAATCAGACAGATTCAGAAACGATTAGCTTCTTCGAGGGCTTATCAGACAAATGTGACGATATTCGAAATCAACATCCCGAATGCGAATTAATTATGGTCTCTGACTTTAATGCCCACCATAAACAATGGTTGAATCACAAAGATACAAATGTCGCTGGGCGCCATGCCGTTGGCCGAATGGCTTGCCGTTTCGCATGACCTCACACAGATTGTGAGTGACTCCAAATTTGAATGCAAAAATTCTAGAGGAGTTCATATTCTGGATCTCAGTCTGACATCAATCCCTCATTCCATGGAGGCCCATGTCGAAACTGGAATTGGAAATTCTGACCATAACTTAATAACCACAAAAATATCTGTCGAAACACCACTAGAATCTAGACAGCAGCCAAGGCGTCTTTGGCATTTTAATAAAGCTGATTTTGATGGTTTGCGGTCATTTTTTAAACATTTCCCTTGGGAACGCCATTGCCTACATAACAACAACATCGACGACGCCGTTTCCAGTTTTACAGACACCGTCTTACATGGAATGAATAAATTTATACCCTCATCATTTTCCAATCCCAATCAAAATTTTAAAATATTTTCAAAAGAAGCCACCAAAGCTGCCAAACAAAATAAAGCGGCACAAAAAAAATATAAACGCAACGAAATTTCTTATGAGGAATATAAAACGATACGGAACACCTGCAAAAAAAACCTGTGGTAGAGAAGCAAAAAGAGCCGACAGCAAGAAAGCCAATGTGGCTTCCGAGTTGAAAATCTCCGATCGCAACTTTTACCACATGGTCGCATCGGTTGCAAATATTTCGAAAACATCTGTTTCAGCATTGAAACGTACTGACGGCGCCTTGGTGGTGGATCCATATTTACAAGCCGACCTATTGGCGAGCGTCTTCCAATCGAACTCGACATTAGTTGTCCCAGATGGAATTGGACCTCCATTAATTCCATATGGTGGTTCTAAAATGAGCCCCGTCGTCATCTCGGAGGAAATTGTCTTTACTAATCTAAAGTCAATGAATGCAAACAAGGCCACCGGACCTGATGGAATTCCAGTTCGAATATTGAAGGAGTTTGCCAGTGAATTGGCTCCAATATTATCTAAAATTTTCCTACTTTCATATAAGCAAGGTGACTACCCGAACGCCTGGAAGAATGCAATGGTGCAACCCGTACTGAAACGGGGTTGTGACAAAACTGACCCTTCGAGCTACCGGCCAATATCAATTGTGTCAGCCGTCGCTAAGGTCTTTGAGAAATGCGTCAACCAACATATAGTTAGATATCTTGAAATTAATAAACTAATTTCGGATAGACAATACGGCTTTCGCGAACGCCGATCCACGACCGATCTCCTGACGTATGTCACGAACAAATGGAATCTCGCCCTAGAACACCACGGAGAGGCCTTTGCAATCGCCTTGGATATATCCAAGGCTTTTGATAAGGTATGGCATGAGAATCTTATTTGTAAACTTGTGGCATACGGGCTGGACTCGATGACCACCAGGTGGATACAAAGATCATGTGGAGATCATCATCGACGCACTCCCCAAATGCCGGAGTCCCTCAGGGATCACCTTTGTCACCGACTCTGTTTTTGCTATACATCAACGATTTGCTGGATAGCACTGTAAACCCCTTCCATAGCTTTGCGGATGATGCCACATTGCATTCTTCTATTTCATTCGAGGCGGAGCCTAGCATTACAGATCTAAATAATAAACGGTCAGAAGTCGTAACTTCTCTTAATTCCGATTTAAGTACAATATTTGAGTGGGGTAACAACAACTTAGTACAATTTAACGAGAAAAAGACACAAATATGCACATTCTCACGTAAAAAAAGTCGCAACGACTACCCATTTGTGGTAAAAAACCATATCCTTGTGGGTTGCGACTCAATTCGACTGCTTGGTGTTCAAATAAGTAACAAACTCAAATGGAATGAACACATTGTTGCATTAGCTAAATCAGCTTCAAGAAAACTCGGGTTCCTGAATCGATGCAGAAGGTTTTTCAAATCGCATCAAGTTCTCCAGATATATAAAACCTTCATCCGACCATGTATAGAGTATTGCTGTCAAGTTTGGGGAGGTGCGTCTGGTACCACCCTCCACTTATTGGACAGGGTTCAACGCCGCGCTATCAGAATAATATGGAATCCCAGACTTACTCAAGAACTAGACAGCTTACAGCATCGCAGAGATGTTGCAGAACTCTGCGTCTTCTACAGATGCTTACATGGTAAATGTTCTGCAGAACTATCGGAGAAAATACCACCATTCGTTACAACAACAAGATTAACAAGAGGAACAACTAATGCAAATAGGTTTACGGTGAAGCTCCCGAAACCTCGAACTGAAGAAATCAAGCGCGAATTTATATACCGAACATCAAAAAAGTGGAATTCGCTAATACACTTCAAATTTCCGAAGGAATACAAAATGAATAAATTTAAGGTAGCTATTAATCTTTACTTGCAGGATCGCGCATTGGGTGCAGAAGCTCTGACAGTTACAAGGAGCTAGGACCGTTAATAAGTCCGCTCTGCACCCAATTAAATAAATTATAAAAAAAAAAAAAAGTGGAGACAAAGATGCAGCCAACTATAAAAATGACTGTGACGAATGGCGAATGGCCTAATCGAAATGGAGGAGTTGCTGCATGCGATAGTCTCATGTCGCACCAACTGGAAGAAGGAAGAGGCGCAGCTCAAGAATCAGGTCGGGGAGCGGGACCCAACCTTAACCAAGAGAGGTTGAAGGTACAGTCAATTAAAACTGAAGTGAAGGAGAGGCCTGGCCTCCAGCTCGGAGGAGCCTGATCGAGGTACCAGATCCCGATGAAGGACCGAAGGAGAAATGGCCGCAATACCTCCTCGGAAAACGGAGAATAAACAACTGGAAACGGATCCACGAGGCGATGCTAAAAGCACCACTTTACCACCCCGAGGGTCCAATGCTGTCATAATTGCATCCGGTGCACCTTGGGTAGAAGGAAAGCGTCGAAAACGGAGACTGAGAAGAAGGAGGCGGCCAAGAAAGAGAACGCAAAATAGCGCGGTGATCGTCAAACCGATGGAGGAGTGCTCCTCGAGCTAGATCGCGGTGTAAATCTCGAAAAGCTGAAGGACACTAAACAAGTGGTGGAAGGAAACAATGTAGTGGTACGCGGCCTGAAACCTCGGCTGAAAATTGAAGTCCTTGACTTGGATAGCCTTACCACCGAACAAGAGGTGATGACGGCAGTTAAGCGCGATTCTGGTGATGTTACTACAGGTGACGTCAAAGTATCGCTATTCAAAGCTGATAAGCGGGAGCAAAGGAAAGCGGTCATTGAACTAGATGATCTAGCCGCTAAAAAACTGCTTGCTAAAAAAATCTGCTGCGAGGCAGAAGTCCAGTTAGCAGTCGTTTGCGAGCAATACCAGAACAGAGCACAAACTAGTTCTCAGATCCTTCGAGAACTGCAGCAATATGAGTGGTCGATAACCATAAAGTGCGCATCAATGCCCATGGCTCTGGAAATGGCTACATCTGGATAAGAAGTCGAAATGTTACGTTCTTTAGTGTAGATCTTTCACCGAACGATACGATCTCGGAGTTTCAATCCAAATTGAATGAACTAGAAGACTCTGCTCGTGATGTATCAGGAGAATTGGTGCTAGCTGGAGATTTCAATGCAAGTACATTAGAATGGGACCTGCCACACCAGGGGGAGACATATACTGCAGATGGTCTTAAGACTGGATCTATGCGTGTTAAACGAGGGATCTACGCCAACATACCCAAGGCCAGGTTTCGGCAACTCCATACCGGACATAACGTTGGTATCCGCAGGGCTAGCATCATTGACGAAAGACTGGAGAGTTATGGAGGATTATACCGCTAGCGATCATAAGTACATCAGCTTCAAATTGCACGATAACGAGCGAGAAGTACAGCGAGTGATGTATCGAAACCCATTAAGCTGGAGTTAGACGGCGAAAAGCTCGTTGCGTTTGTTGAGGTTAGATTTGCGAGCAATCCACTGGCTTTGCAAGATATTACGAATAGAGTCGATATTAAGGCGGCTGTTGACAATCGCGGATACAGAGGGGGGGCGATGGGGGCGATCGCCCCCCCCGAGAGCGATGTGTTTGTACATTTAAATTTTTTGTTGGTCTTAAAACATAAAATTTACGTAAATTGTATGTTACATATTTTGTAATAACCACGCAGCAAACTTATGCACAACGTAAGCGGTAAAAACATTCGTTGTGTTCCTTACTTAAAATAAAATATAGTATGTAATAAAATAATGTTTGATTGTACTAGTGTAAAACATAACCTACAATTTTATTTTAAACGTCATTTTCTAGTGCAAGGGTTTAGTTGTGAAATCGTTAACCATTTGAGTAATTATTTGTATTAGTTTTAAAAAAGTATTGAACATTTTTGTTTATTATCGGCACTACACGACAGGTTGTGTTTGTCTTTAATGAAGTAATCTCAACAACAAATAATGAGTAAACGAAAGCTAGAAAATGCAAAAATTGATTCGTTTTTTACTAAAGTTAATATTCAATGTACATCTGCGTCTGCGTGTGCCAGTGAGGATACGGTAATTAAAAACAATTCTGTTTCTATTCAGATCAACGCAAATATTCAAAACGCCTCAAGTGAACAAATTAACCATAAATTTGATATTGGCCGGTATATCAAAAACAAGACAATATTAAATATTGACGAGTATACAAAATATAATTTAATTAAAAATCCATGGATACCACCGAGTAATTATAAGTTTCCCTATTCAGAACACAACAAAAAAGGGAAAATCGAAAAGCGATATGTTTCCCATAATCATTTAACTGCTTTCCATTGGTTAGTTTTTTCAGATACACAAAAAGGGTTATTTTGTAAATACTGCCCATTCTTCACCCATTCAAACCTTGGTGGAAAACATAAAACTGTTTCACTTAAAGCACTGGTTACTGAACCAGTTACTTCATTCGCAAAATTACTAGGAAAAGATGGCATTTTAAATAATCACAATCAAGTCCAATATCATTGTGAATCAGTTCAATCTGGCAAGTTTTTCTTAAATAGTTATGAAACTCCGACCATTGATATAAGAAACCAAATTGATTCACATCGAAATAAACAAATTTTAGAAAACCGAAAGAGACTTATACCCATAATTGAGACCATCATTCTTCTAGGTCGTCAGAATATTGCTTTTCGCGGCCATAGAGATGATGGTACTTTATTACAAACTCAGGAAAGAGAAAACGAAGGAAATTTTCGTGAGATTCTAAAATACAGAGTTCATGCTGGTGATAAAGAGTTAGAAGAACAGCTTAAAAACTCCAGTTCAAGATCAACTTACATCAGCAAAACAACCCAAAATGAACTCATACAATGTTGTGGTGCTGAAATACTTTGTGTTATTAAGGAAAGAATGGAGCAAACAAAATATTATAGCTTAATTTTCGACGAAACGACAGATATATCCCATACATCACAAATGTCAATCGTGTTTCGTTACGTGTATAATGGTGGTATCCGGGAAGATTTTGTTGCATTTCTAGATTGCCATAAAGAAAATTATAGTAATAATTCAACTTCCGAAGAACCAATCCTCAGTGGTAAAATAATAGGACAAACCGTTGTAAATTTTTTAAAAGACAATTTTTTCGATGTTTCTAATTGTGTAGGAGTGTGCACTGATGGCTGCAGTGTGATGACATCAGTTTTGAAGGGTGCCGTTTCCGAAATACAAAGAGAGTTGCCACACACTGTACAGTGCCATTGCAATAATCATGCACTTAACCTTAGTATTTCCAAATCTTCTAATGTACAAGCTATTAGAAATGCAGTGGGAACAATGAAGGAAATAATTAATTTTTTAATGCATCATCTAAACGAAATTTTGTTTTAAAAAAATTTTTAAAGCGGCAGCTACATTCCTTATGTGAAACCCGTTGGGTAGAACGTCATGATTCCGTAATCCTTTTTAAATCCTCGTTTTCACAAATTATTGAAGCTCTAACTTTAATATCGAAGTGGCAAGAATCTGAGTCATCTCGAAAGGCAAAAGGATTTAGTTTATGCATTTGCAATTCTGAATTCATTATTGCTTTGTTTTGTTTATCCCATAGTTTAGCCATTTCTTTACCATTCAGTAAATTGTTGCAAAAAATAAATTTAGATAAATTATCTGCCAATAATTCATTTCTAGATTGTTTAAAAGCACTAGAATTTCAAAGAAGGCATAGCGACGAAGTGTTTTCTAGGATTTTTAAAGAAGCGAGTGACTTGATGGGAGAATTGGACGTTGATATTTCTTTGCCGAGGCTCGTTAAACGACAAACAAATAGAGAGAATCCCGATGTTACAACACCTATTGATTATTACAGGATTACAATTTACATTCCCATGCTAGATTCTGTAATTGAGGATATCAAAACTAGATTTGGAAACGATAATTTAAATCTATTAGAGTTAGGTGCAGTCATTCCGTCTAACATTATAAAATTATCAGCCAAGACTCTCCAATCTACAAGTGAAGCAATTTTCACTAAATTAAAATATTATTTTCAGAAAAAAAACATTTCTATTGAAACAATAATAGGTGAAATAATTATTTGGCACAACAAATGGCTACGAGAACAAGCAATTAACGGTCTTATTCCAACCGATGCAATAACCTCACTGGACCATTGTGATGTAGAGGCTTTTCCCGCCATTCAAACCATATTGATTATTTTAGCAAGTCTACCTGTTAGTGTTGCAAGTGCTGAGAGGAGTTTTTCAACCATAAGACGGTTGAAAACTTGGATTCGATCTACTATGACTGAATCTCGATTAGTTGGACTAGCCCTTCTCCATATTCACAGAGATATTGCTCAGGAATTAAAGCCATCGAATATTATCGATCGATATGGAAGCCAATCGAACAGGAGAATAGAGTTTTTACTATGAATTTAATAAAATAACTTTTTTTCTATTTATAATTTTGTACCGATTTTTTTTTTTTAATTAAAATGAAATGTTATTTTTTTATAAAGTTTATTGAAAAATTTGTTTTTTTTCTTCTTTCAAATATTCGCCCCCCCCCCCCCCCCTGGAACCTTCTCTGGATCCGCGCCTGGCTGTTGACAGCACTACACGGCTAGTTCAACAAGCCTACGATTCCTCTATGCCACGAAGAAAACAGTGGAACGGCAGGAAGCAGGCTTACTGGTGGACGAACGAGATCGCAGAGTTGAGAAGGAAAGCTCTACAGCTTAGGCGAGAGAAGAAGCAATTCCCAAGTCAGCCCAGCAAAAAGCGGCAAAGAAAGAGCTTGGCATGGCTATCCTTGCGAGCAAAGCGCAATGCTGGAGAAACATGTGCAATGAGGTGGATAGCGACCCATGGGGTAGAGTATATAAGCTTGCTACTCGAAAGCTGGGTCTATTGAGCACGCACGTCGCGTTGGATTCAGAAACAATGTCAAACACTGTTGATGCCCTCTTCCCAACACGCTCGTTGAGAGTAGAAGGCGATAGTGAAAATGAAGTCGGAGAAATTCCCACATTTACCAAGGGGGAGTTGGCATATGCGGTGACCAGCCTGAAAAATAATAAGGCACTTGGGCATGACGGTTTAGCAGCAGGAGTATTTCCTTCACAGTAGAAGATGGCCCGTCTGGCGCTGATAAGCAAAGGAAAAGGTGGGGACCCCGACTCCCCGTCATCATACAGACCGCTCTGTATGCCGGACACAATTGGGAAGTGGGGTAGAAGATGCCATATCGGTTGCCGGTGGCTTACCTCCGAGACAATATGGTTTCCGGAAGGGACGATCAACTATGATCGAGGCGCTGTAACGATCTTTCACTATCCCGAATTATCTTCTGCTAATGATTCCTGACTATTTGAGGAATCGAAGATTGGTATATAAGACGTCTGATGGCAAAAAAGTGAAGGAAATTACTGCTGGAGTGGCCCAGGGCTCGATTCTTGGTCCCGACCTATAGAACGCTATGTACGACAGCCTGTTGTGACTAAAGATGCCTGACGAAGTATTCCTGGTTGAGTATGCAGACGATATGGCTATTGTGATAACATCTAGAAGCGCAGTTTTGGCTCAGTACAGATTAAATCAAGTGATGAGAAGGCTAAACGATTGGGTGGATAAGCACGGGCCATCTCACTGGGCGGAGAATTCCAACCATTATCCCTATGAAGGTTGGAGCAGAAGAGGTAATATCGAAAAGAATGACTAAATATCAGGGCATTACTTTAGATAATCGTCTAACTTACTGGGAGCATATCCGGAGAACTTGTGACCGAGCATCAAAAGTGATTGTATCGCTTAGCAGATTGATGACAAACATAGCGGGGCCCCGCCCTAGCAAGCGAAGACTTATAATGTCAACGGTACAGTCAATCCTGTTGTATGGAGCCGAGATTTGGGCCGGTGCGATGGAGGTCAAAAATACCGCACGAGGATGATATCGATTCAAAGACGTGGGTCACTAAGAATCGCATGCGCTTATCGCATAGTGTCCGAAGATGCAGCCTTAATTGTCGCTGGAGTTATCCCGATAGATCTGCTGGCGCTGGAGCGTCGGGAGATTTATCGGTTGAGCGCTGAATTTGGAAGAAAGGATTCTACGGTGAAAGCCCGCAGCACTACGCTTGTGGCATGGCAGGATCGATGGGATAGGTTGAATAGTGGTCGATGGACGGCCCGATTGATTCGGGACCTTGGTTCCTGGATTAATCGTGGCCACGGAGAGCTCGATTGCTTCACATGCCAGTTTTTTACCGGGCATGGCTATTTTGGGGCCTACTTGCATAAGATGGGAAAGCTTATGTCAACTCAATGTCGATATTGCCCAGAAGAGTGCAATGACGCTTGTCATACATTCTTTCGGTGCGGTAGGTTCATTGAAGAAAGAAGACGGCTCGCTTTAGTATTGGACGGGGTCACACCTGACATGAGCGAGCTTTCGCAGACTACGTTGGGTCGGTATTGCGGCAGAAGCGAAGCGATGGTTGTCTGGCGGACCCCCTAACAAAGTAAGGTGTAGAACGTAAATGAGGGCCCCAAAATGGGTACCGAAGTAATGCAAAAGCGGTTCCAGTCTGGGCTATCCGTGGCATGTATGAGACTTTTTGGTAAGTATATACCTCACACTGTCAAGCGAGGTCCACCATCACTTGGCGTTGGCTTTTTGAAAGTTTTAACTCCTACAATAAATATAAAAAAAATTAAAAATATGTATGAAATAAGTATCGGTTTCGGAAAGGGCCTAAGCCCAAAATATAAAACTCTGCATTACTAGTCAGCGATGTTTTGTAATACATTTTCGCGTAGCGATTCACGTTTTATCTCTTCTATCGTCTCAATACAATTTCCCCGCAGTGGTTTTTTGAGTTTTGGGAATAGCCAGAAGTCACACGGTGCAAATCAGATGAATACGGTGGTTGTGGAACGTTATGGATCGCATTTTTGGCGAAAAAGTCACAAGAACGAGTGCAGTGTGAGAAGGTGCATTATCGTGGTGCAAATACCACGAATTGTCTGCTCACAATTCTGGCCTCTTCTTGCAAACAGCTTAACGCAAACGACGCATAACACTCAAATAATACTATTTGTTGACGGTTTGGCCGGGTAGAAAGTATTCTGAATGAACAACACCACGATAATCGATGAAAACTGTCAACATGACCTTCAATACTTTCACGACCTTCTTTGAACTGTTTATACCACTTGTAAACATTCCTTTCCGACAAAGCATATGGTCCCCGAAGGCTTTTTGCAACATCCTTAACGTGTCTGCATCCGAAATTTCATTCCCTAAACAAAATTTAATGCAACTTTTCTTTGCTCAATATAATTAGACACTGCAAAAAATCGCCGAATACACTTTTGCGTCGTACAAAACCAAGCGTAAAACAAAAACTGATGAATGTTTTGAAATAAAATTTGTCACAGATGTTTATTACAATGCTGCCAACTTAGAAAAAAAATATTAATGATGTGCGGTTTACCCGCGCGATTTAAATTGAAAACTGGCTTTACTATTTGGACACAGTAGTAAATCTAAAATCTTATAAATCTTAAATGTAAATTGTTGCTGTTGTTATATTTTTTGCTGTCAATGCCTTCTCGACTTTTAATATACTCATCATACTATTAGTTGTTATGATATTACATGAATGAACAAGCGTGTAATGTGACTTATTCCATTTTCATAATAAACAAAATATTGATAGCGTTTAGTATTCATTCTTTAACCACTATTTCTAGGAATTATTTTACAGTTAAGCGCAAGAATGTAACAAAATATGAAAGTTCATTATACTTTAACATGTTGTATAACATTAACTCAATTTTTTAAAAAATTGACTTATTCCACTTTCAACATTAACCGCTCAATATATGCCTATATTTTTAAAAAAACACCACTCAAAAACTACTTACAAATGTTATTTTTCCATTGCTTCAATATACTGAACTTTTTTCAACTTAATCTTGGAATTCTTTTTAATTTCGGACCATCTCTCATTAATTAATGATATTGCTAGTTTACTGTCTATATTGGTAAATAGAGATACAACATCCAAAGAGAGGATTGTATGATCTTGAGGTACAACAATATTTTTAATTTTGTCCTTAAATTCAACCGATTTTTGACAGCTGCGAAAGATTTTCCAACAGTGCAATTCAAAATTCGTGACACAAAGGCAGATAGAGGATACAATGGGGTTCCGATAGCACTTACTATTGGTCGGTACGGAGCATTCACTTTATGAATTTTTGGTAACCCATATAGCATTGCTACAACGCCATGAAGACTTTTTATTAGTTTTGTTTCATAATCCGTTATTCTACCTACATTATGCCAAAAATAAAATTTTATTGAAAAAATAAAGAATTTAATTGTAGAAACAAAACTGAACAAAACTGATCCGTTTAAACATAAAAGTATAGAGTTAAGCCGTACATGAAATAAAAATATTATCAACAAATTTATCTCAATAAAATTCTTTTTTTGTGGGGAATATTGCTATCCCGAATAAAAAAATATTTTGTTTTAATTTTGATTTTTTAGTGAGGCAAATTTATTTTTATCATCCGTGTCGTGTAAACGCTGAATTTTTTTTGCTTCATGTACAAAAAAAAAAAAAAAATTATCAAACCTGATAATAAAGCCAACACATTTTTTATGTCTGTACGTTTATTAAAAATAAAATAACATTTTGTTTGAGGATTATTTTGTGACAGTTTTTATTTTATTTAATGCAACATTAAAATGGTATTATGTTTGTTTGAAAACCCGAGGAAAATATATATCGTGTAACTTCCCCTCCCCCTAACTGTCAAGGAACATTAACAACATTTTAATTTTATATTTTTGCGTTGCGAGAATCATTTTTGTCGTATGTATAAGGATGCCAGTTATTATAGACGACACAAGCTTAATGTCCATGTGGCAAATTTTCCATCCTATTTTACATACCGCAAAGTTCAATCTTAATTGTTATTTAATCCTGTATGCTAGACTCATCACCGCAAAGAGACCATTTTTTTGTTTTTTGCATAATATTTTATATCGTCACTGTTGATGCTGTTAATTCTCTGACCAAAGATAAAGTAAAAAATTTAAATGAACAAAACCAAAAAGTGGTTTAAATAAATTAAATTTTAACCATCAAAAGCTTTCCATTATTATTAACAAAGTTTATTCATCATATTTCTAAAGCTTTGAAAACATGATTTTGTATGTGCACTCCAAAATCTTATTTAAAAGTGAAATGGTATTTGACGAAACGTTAAAACCCAAGTGAATTTCCTAAATGGTTTATGGTTTTATTTCGATACTCTGCTACTAACCACCACAGATTTTTTTAGTTTTTTAATGAATTACATGGAAATAATTTCCCCAGTGTATTTTGGACGAGAATTTTTGTTAATAAATTGTTTTATATTTACAGAAGAAGTTGATTAAGATAATGTTATCATTATATCTATATAATGTATGTACGCTTATTTGCGAATGAAATGGAGAAAAAGCTGCACTAGGGGATACTATAAAATCACCACATAATTTATGTGAAGCCTAATTTTTTTCCAACAACACCAAATTATTAAAAACACATAAAACAATGTAGCACACTATGTGTGTGTGTATATTTTTGGATCAAAAACAGCCAGGAGCTTTTTTTGCCATTGATTTATTAAAATCCACAATATATAGATTAAATTACAAATTTTTTTTTTTTTATTAATTTTTTTGGTGTTTTCACGCTGTGCAACAGCTCATGCTTCTTCATCATTTTTGTGTAACAGTTTTAGTAAACACAATTTTTATTTTTATTATTTTTTATAACATAATTTATATTTTTTAATAATGAAAAATTTTACGTTTTCCCATAAATCACAACAATATTGTTTTTGCCACACATACACATACACACACAAAAAAAATGGTAGAAATGAAAAGTGTTTAAAAGTTTTTTTGTAATTTGGGTTTCGCTCCACCACGGGTTTTTATTACTTTATACTTTGTGAATTTGTTGTATAGGGTTAAATAACTTGGCGGAACAAATTGTTCATGTAAGTTTATTAAAGGGTGCAAGGTATATTTTATGTAGGATGGGTTTAAAAAAATATTTCCTAAACATAAAAGCTTTTATTAAAGCTTACCGAAAACTTAAGCATCAAAATATCAAAATAAAGTCCATTAAAGTACCAATTGTAGTTTGATAAAAAGGGTCATTTTCTCCAATTTATTTAAGAAAAACTAGGTACATGTTTATATAAGCCTTGAAGTACACGAAAAAATTGTTTTGTTTAATAATTTAGAAACTAAATGGCGTCGTAATCGCTGAAGAAAGGAAACTGTTTTTTTAATGACCTCCACACTCACAGGCGAAAATCTATAAGTCACAATTTTTATTCTAAAACAAAAAACGAAAAAGATTTTATAAAAATATTTCAAAATCTAGTGATCTGTAGATCTGCACGTGGAGGTCACCATAAAAATGCGTTCCCTTTCATCAGCCACTCCGCCGCCATTTTGTTTTTAAAAATATGTATTAAAAAACCCAAAAATATGCGGTATTTTCCATTGTGAAAATTCAGGTGCTCCTCCAAACAGAAGTAAAACATGGCCCAAAATTAAATAATTTGGGGTACTTATGCACAACGCAAAACGTAGTACAAAATAATGAAATAATTGAAACCGATAGAATTCTATAAATTAAAGAAAAGCGGAGCCTAGCGTCATATTCGTGCTACATACAAATCGTCATTGAAAAGGTTGCTTACGTTCGCAACCAAGATGAAATCAAAGTAAAACTGAATCCTACAAATTATTGAATCTAGTGGTTGATGTTGAACGAGACTTATTCAAAATATTTTCCGATTAAAAACGTTACAGTGTTAGTGCTTACATGAATTTGTTTTGAAACTAGTGCCGCACTAGTATTCGCAAATTAGCAGACGTGATGGACAAAGTAATCCGATGATTAAAGGCTCTATAGGCTCAAATGCTGGGCACGCGTCTTGTTACCAACCAAACCAGACAAGCCAGAAGAGATCCTTAAGATTATTCAGGCAAGTAATCCAGATCTTCCAACGAAAGATTGGAAGATTGCCAAACAGGAGGAGGCTAAAGGGGGCTTCAGAATGGCAATCATGCTGCTCAATAAGGAATCCCTTACTCCCCTGTCAGAGACAAAGGGAGTGATCAGTTTCGGTTTCGGGTCGATTACTCTCAACGTATTTAAAAAAGATGAGGTAAGCATGCGCTCGGAGGACGGGCCGGAGGTGGACGTCGGACGGATCCAGCGGCAGACAGTCGAGCAAGCGCATGGGGTTACAACATGTGATGACGTGGAGCTGCTATTGGAGAGAAACAGCCTTCTCTCGCTTGGATCCGATGGGGACACCCTGTCGGAATCTGAACGAAAAGAGGCTGGGAATTCTCAATGCAGCGAAGCATTAACTATGGGGGTGACACGGCGGATACCAGCTGCCCCCCGGGGGAAGGTAGCATTAGCCTGAAACAGGGAATGCATGAAGAGGTAACTGAGATAATGCATAATGATTAATGTTGTGCAGATTAATCTTCACCATACGAGGGCTGCTTCGGCGGCTCTCGTTCTCAGACTGACTAAATCAGGAGAGGAGCTAGTGTTAATCCAGGAATCTTGGATTAACAAAAACAGGATCTGTGGCCTTAAGGTGAAAGGGTATACAACTTTGTACTCAAGTAACTCTGAGAAGATAAGATCTTGCATTTTAGTGAAAAATACTTTAAAAAATTTTCTACTTTCTCAATACAGTAGTGGTGACGTTACTTCGATACGAGACTCTTGGCTGTCTCTCAGTGGAAGTGCCTTCAGGTGGGACACTCGACGATAGGTAGATTCACTGGCGAAGAACTGGCGAATCTGGATTATATTACACCAACGTTGCGCTTCGATAAAGGTTTCCGGACCATCTTTCCCTCAAGGGAATCCTTGAGAGACCTATCAATACTGGAAGACGAGGCAGTACAATTTTTCACGCTCGGCTCGAAGTTAGACGATAAGGTAGGAGCCGGAGTCCTCTGTGATAAACTTAATGTTAATATTTCTGTTCGTCTCCCTGACTACTGCAGCGTGTACCAGGCTGAAGTGGTGGCGATCGGGGTAGTCATGACATGGTTGAAGATTAATGTGGTATCCGTGAGGGATATCGCAATTTATGTGGACAGCGGTTCAGTCACTTGGGGCAGTTTGTCTGAAGTCGCGGGTGGCGCTGGATTGCCGATCATCTTTTAACGAAATGAGCGAGTATTTTAGCATCCAGATAATCTGGGTCCCGGGTCACTCGGACGTCACGGGGAACTGCAGGGCGGACGAACTAGCTAGGTACGGTACGACTCTCCAGATGCAGCCGGAAATGGTAGGTCTGGGGAGGCCTATGGCAGTGCTAAAATGGGCGCTCAGTAAAAAGGCAATCGCCTTGACAAATGAGAGGTGGATCAACACTCTCACGTGCAGGGTAGCAAAGCAGGTTTGGCCAAAACTGGACTTGCGGCGCTCCAAGGTACTAATATCCCTGGGAAGACAAGAAATAGGATGGGTCGTAGGGATAATGACAGGGCACTGCCTTTTTGGGGAGCATGCGAGAAGGCTGGGGATACAGACGAATGACTTTTGTAGAAGTTGCATGGACGAAGAGGAGGAGGAGACTTTGGAACACTTCCTATGCTAATGTCCGGCGTTATCATACAGAAGGCATAAGTATTTGGGTGTGTACGGTATGGACAGCCTTTCGGAACTCGCGGACTGTGGAGTGCGAGATTTGTTACGCTATATAAGTAGCTCTGGTTGGTTTCAACGGGAATAATGGTTAGATGGAATCCTGTGGTATCCCAACGGACCACTGCTGGCCTAAGTGTGCGATAGCAGCCACTCAAACCTAACCTAACCTAACCTACAATCGTGTGATAAAAATTGTTCCGTGTTATTCGTATAGTGAATGGTGGATACAGAAAAAAAATCTAAAATTAAGAAAGAAAAGATTGTGGAGTGTGTAAAGTGGGGTGAGGGTGAAATACAAGTTCATCGAAAAATGGTCGGAAAACTTGAAGCATTTGTGGAAGGGGCAAGTTGGATAGCGTATGAAAATAGACTAAAAAATTATTTTAAGGCAAATAAAATTCCGGAGGATGAACAGTTAGCAAATTTTACTACGGTGGCCTATCACCGCCGGTTTGTACGAAACATTAATGAAGTTAACAGTCCCTCATTTACCATCTGAAAAAACACTAGAGGAATGTCTTCCGCTTCTACACAAAAATTTTTCAAAAAAACGGAATATCAGAACAGAAAGGGCAAAGTTTCATAAGGCCCAACAAGAAGTTGGTGAATCACTAAATGATTTTATAGTCAGCCCAGCAAACCACAAATCATATAAGGAGGGTATAACTCGATCATACAGAATTTTGTGTGATTTGCTTATATGACATGTCATATAATAAAATCATAAAAACATCATAATTTACCAAATTATGATGTTTGTATGATCGAAATGGACCCACATATACGACTAAAAACCGGTCCAATAAGAATCATATTAACTTTAATATGATTCTTTTATATGACCGGTAGCTGTTAGCAATCATGATATGACTACTTTATAAGTTTCTCTGTGACTAACTAATGATCGATATAAGATCAATCACAAAAGTAATATTTCAATGATTGTTGTATGATCAGTCTTAATGTTTTACATTATGACTTTATAAAGATTGATATATGACTTAAAAAAAAAAATTAAAAAAACACAATTTGTGTTATTTATTTGATGGGCGTATCGCGATTTTTATAGCTTTTTTTAATGGATTTATTCAACAGTCTCTGATATTTAATTAATTTTTTATTTAATTTTTTATTTATTAATGTTGTTTTAAAGTTTTACTTACCACTTTTTTACTAACTTACCTTACCCACGATTCGAATTCTAGCTTCTTTGCAAACCTCATGTAATGTTAATGCGCCTTTACCATATACGCTACCGACCTTCTTGTTAGGATTGGACTATTTCTGAATATTATCAAACTTGCCTTTACTTTTAAAGTCAAATCTCATAAGGTAGATTTTAAATTAAAATATTTAAAATGTATTGCAAAATATAAGAAGTTATTTATTATATAAATAGAGTGAGATATACATACTATATACATATTACATATCTCTATTGCGATAGAGTAAGATCTAAAAGATTATTCTCGTTATGATCGATATAATGATAGATTATGATCAAAATATGACTTACAAAATAAAAAACAAAAGGATTACCGTTACCGAATACAACGTAATAGAGAGAGAACTATAGATAACTTGACCAAATTAAAATAAAGCCAAACGGAATTTAGTGTCAAATAACACACAAGTAAATAACCTGTGATAAAATTAGATGTGTAGAAGTGGTTGAGAGATATAAATGTTTTAAAAGTAACGAAATATTACATATTTTTCAACAATGTCATATTGCGTTATACAAACGATTGAAAATAAAAAAGCATTGCTCTCAATTGTCCCTAACAAATGGGTAATGGAAACCGGTTGGGCCCCATTTATTGATGGTTGTGCCGATGGTACCTATGGCTGCTAAAGCCGATGGCGTTGACGCATTGTATTGGCCACCAGAAAAGGTGCAGGATTTAATACGGCAACCTGACAGTGTGCCCCAACCGAGTTGGAAGGTAATTTTATTTATTCTTTATTTTAATTTTTAAAAGTTGTACTTCAACCCAAGTATTTTAAATGTTTCAGATAATGAAATGTAAAATTAAGCGTCGGAATTTAGAATGGGATGAGGCCAACAAAATCCAAGAAAATGTGATGGAAATATCCGAAACAGAAGAAGAGACTCATTCTGAGGTTAGGATAAAAAGAAAAATCGATGGAATGAGATTGTCTGTACTAGCCAACTCCACGCTTAAATCACAGCTCAAAGAAATTAATCGTAAGTAACGAATTTGTGTTAAAATATTATTAATTTAACATTCTTAAATTAAAAATCCTAGGCACTACGGCAACGGTTACCACAGGGAACATCATTCATAAACTGAAATTGATGAAAAAGTTGGGAAATACCGCAACAGGTTTGAGCAAGAAATTAAAACAGCCACATACAGCGCAACCCAAGTTAACAGCAAATAAATCATTTTTGCCAGGCGATACGAAAATAGCTGCTGAACCAATAAATACTATGTTGGAAAGTATTTTAGAATCGGTGACACAACTCAAGGACACTATGAATACAAGAATGTCTGCATTAGAGCTCAGAGTTAGCGCTATAGAAGATCATATTGAAAAACTACCATGTCTAATGAAAGAAGCGGCTAAGTAAGATCAATTACGATTCATTTAAAATATAATTTGTAACTTTTAACTATTTAATTTCTCACAGACCCTTATTGGAAGAGTCCGCTAAAGTTCAGCTAATGGTAGAGCAATTTTATTCTAAAAACGACAGTTCTTCAAATAACCAAATGATAATGGAGCATTTGGTAATTCCAACTATGTACTTTGCCAGGGCTTCAAATAGATTCGTTGCCAAAATTTGAAGAATTAGAAACCAATCTTAAAGATTTAAAATTTTTCAACAATTTGGTAAGTAATATGTATTAGCTAAACCATTCATTTTTGAATTATTTTACATTATGCACCATACCAATTTTTTAGTGTTTTTAGTTTTATTAGAGAAATTAAATTTGATTTTAGTTTGTGAAATATCTTGTTTTTCTTCTAGTTTAACGGGCTTAAATATTTTAACCATCAATGCAATGGGACTGGGCGAACAATATGCTACGATCTGTTGGACCGAATGTTTTCACGTTCCTTTTTAGCGGAGTGTTCATGGACCGGGATGGGGCGTCAAACAGCCAAACATCGGTTTGACAATAAATATCAGATAATAAAATTATTTTGCGATGTTGTTTTAGCGACGGATTCTACTTTCTCTGTATCTCTTTGCGAAGAATTTTTGAAAAAACAATTGAGAAATTCGGGAGCCCGTTTGAAATCAAAACAACTTCGCAGATCGGCGCAACGCTCGAGAACTGCGACGACAACTACTAGATTAATAGTTAATGAGTAAGTAATAAGTTGGGACCACTTTATTGCGCCTTCAACAGCGCTCGCTTACTCAACCACCTAACGCTTTTTTGGTTATTTTTAAAGTGTTAATTGTGTGAATTAATTTTTTTAAATTTCATACTAAGGGATTCTTAAGGTGTTCCTAAGTTGAAAAATATATGCCATAAATTAATATACATATTGACTAATATGTATTTTTTCTTTTTGATCAAGCACTTTATATACATCACCTGATACCATTTTCATAACGTGTTCCTCAGATTTGTATGTGTCTAATTTATTTTACTTTAATAACGCTAATACTTTAGTTTAATGTTTATTTTGTGTTTTTTTTAGAACATCCTCAGATTTGGTAACCGAAGATACAATTGCAGTACCAGCGCCATCTCCGAATCTTTCTCTACTAATTTAAATTAGTTATTAATATTGGCTCCTGTTTAATTTTAAGATTTTTATATGAATTTATGTTTTTTTTATTATTTACGTTAAAAATAAAGACTGAATTAGTAATGAATATTTTATTTTATATAAAGGTTTATTGTGTTAATTAATTATTATAAAAAATTCGTAGTTAATAATTGAAAGTGTTTACTTAAAAGTGTGATGTAGCGGTATAAATACAACGTGACTATTTTCTTTTTTTATTGCAACCAACTTACACAAAATTGAATCAATCGGATATAACTCACTCGTACTGAACTCCTCACAATTTATACTATAAAATATATTAAGATTAGAAGATTCTATTGGATCCAAAAAAAAATCATCACGATATTTTATCTTGTGTCCATAAACAAACGAAATCCCATTTACTTCAATAGCATATTCCACTGCAATAATATCCTTGTTTAAATTTAGGAACCATTTGTTTTCAAAATTATTTTTTAAACTGAAATTATCTTTCACTTGTACCCACAAATATTTTTTGGTATTTGATTCATTCGTTTTTAAAAGAAATTTAAAAACTGGATAACTTTTTTTTGATACTGAGGGACGGACTCGTTTAGTCACTTCAGACATCCGATTTGCCAATTGAACTAGTGGTAAGCGTCCGTTCTTTATTTTTTTTGATGTGAAAACATCTTTAGCGGCAGGAGTAAGTAAAAAATTGCATAGTACTCGGGTTACGGAAATAAAAGTGCCGAACAAAAAATATTGCAGGTATGTGTGAATATCGACAAGAACAAAAAATAAATAAAACGTAAAATCAATGCAAAATCTACGCATACACATGCAATATACAACATCATCCGGCATTTCAAAAACATCGTGAGCCGAATACAAAAAAAATCGCCTACTTTAATTAATTTTGTTGTAAAAATATCTGCTATATATGTCCGCAGCAGCAAGTGTTTTTGAAATTGAAAATACCATACAAGCAAAAGGGCCACAACTTATGCTTGTATAAAAATTAAATGGAAATAGCTAGCTGTGAAAATTGTACATATACATATGTACTGTACATTGTTGATACATTATAAAATAATAATTTTAAAATTGTTTAATCGGTTCGCTATGCTTTCTTGTTAGTATTGCTCAAATGCTCATGCTGTTCGTGAGTTTGGTTATGGGGTGTTTCGCGCTACTGTCTTTCCAATTGCAATGATTTTACGATCAACAGTGCACTCAAATAGAACCGCTCTATTTAATTTATTTTAAAGTGATTAGTGATACTGATAAAGCTATGCGATTTTTCATTGTTCAGCGAGTTTGCCGTGACCATTTATTACTATGGAATCTTGAAAAAGATTGCTGTGTATGAGTAATGGTATATTTTAAAGCGTACATGGCACGTTTAGGTGATTAACTAAACAGAACTGTACTTTGCTCAAGCTCAATTAATGTTAGTAAGGTTCGTCCTCCAAATTCAACATAGTAGAATAACTGGACTTTTTCAACCAAAAATGTAACTTAGTTTAAATACGGAGCGAACACATCCGTCTTTATGGAGGGGTTTCTGAGCCTTATCGAAATTACTTGAAATGATTTAATAGATATTTATACGAAAAAGTTTTCACATAAATATTTTGCGAGTTGAGGGTGAACTCGCTCGTTGTTTTTTTTTAATCTGGTACAATGCGTTCTCAAATGGATACGTAGAAATTGTTGGCAAAGGTCCGAATCGTTCAATCTCATCCGGTAAATGGCAAAAGTTATGTGGGTTTGATGTCAAGTGGTCTGGATAAAGTAAAGCATAGTTTTCAACAAAATGCTCTGACAAAGATCTTCCCAACGGCCAGTATTTTTTGTAATAATCTGCAGAAAAAATTGTAGTTGCACAGAATAGCACAACGAAATTGTAGTAGTCATCTGTAGGTAAATGATCTTTAAGTACTATAATACCTAAATAATTTAGAAATGATGCATATTCGCTTCCCTTCCAAAAAGCTGTTCCCTTTATAAATGATCGTGCCGGTGTGTCACATATAAAACATCGTATTTTCACGTGCAGCTTGTGATTATTTATTAAAATGCCATTGTCAATAATCGGAATTATTTCGTCTACGAATGGCTTTAAAAACTCCTCTATTTTTATTGGTTTCATTGTTCCATAAAATATTCCAATTGGCATTGGTTCAAATTTTGGTATTTCATATATATTAAAAAGTACAGGCCAAAATTGTGCTTTTGAACTCCGGAAAATTGGCAATCCATCAATATTTATATTTAGAGAAATTAAAATTGATTCTTTAAGATTTTCGAAGTATGATCTTAAACAGATTTCTAGTCCCTGATGCCAGTATTCTCCGCCTTCCATTTTTATGAAAGTCTTAGCGGTATTGCGTGGGGTTTGCATTACTGTTCTTGGATCATTTTGAAGTTTAGCTTCAAAATGTTTGTTAAGATATATTATTAAAGGTTTAAGAGCAGCTTGATTAATATTAAATTGGTGTGTCCATAATTTCAAAAATTCATTTACTGATATATCATCGTCACTATCCATAATGGAATTGGAAAAACTGTAATTGATTTCGGCATCGTTATTTACATTTTCTTCGTCGGCTATACTTTTATTTGGACTAAAATTGAAATCACATTCATTTAAATCTATTGCATCACTATTAATACTCTCACTGTCACATTCATCATCATTTTCACTAACATTAGAAAAATCTGAAACTCCCGCGAATTCGGTATGATTAATGTTTTGTTCGGGATTATTAATTGGCTGATTGAACAAATGATTCAACTCCGATGATGTCGGATCGTCTCCTGGCGATACTTCATTCGCCAAATTAGGTTGTTGTTGACTGATATTTCGAGAAAAATTATTTTCAACCTCTTTGGTATACATAAACATCTTTTCGGTAGCAATTTTCCGAAATCGCCTTCGATATTTTCCACTTTTTTTCAATTTTTTCCAACTAAACAAATTGTTTTTTCTATCCATTTTATATAAACAATATTATTAAAAATTCGCGAGTTGTTGTTATTAAACAAAATGTCACAATAACTTTGTGTTACTTTGGTTTTTTATGAGTACTGCATATGCCTTACTATAGTACCTATTATGACTTATCTATTATTTCTTATGAGTTAAAGTTTTATTTCGATCATATTATAAAAGTAAATTACTAAAGAATGACCAACCAATAATATGATTGAATACTGGTCATTTCACTTATCGTTGATAAAGTAAAATGATCGATATATGTTTCATTATGGCATTGCATCATGGAAAACTTAATATATGACTTACAATGGCTCGCAAGCCAGTACAATGACCGTTTTATGATATATGTAACTTCATTAGAAAATATACGCCCAAATGGAAGCATTTCATTTTTTAAGAGTCATTGAAATAATTGATTAATGGCTCTTTATGACTTTGTGTCGTACAAGAAACTAATTTATGACCTTCTATGGCTATTTAACCACGACAATGACAGAGTTGTGATGTCTATGCCACCAAACGACTGACTTATGGCCGATATATGATATAAAAAAAATATATATATGACTTAAGGTTTACTGGGAGGTTACAATCTTTGGCGTCATCATGTGATTTTGGTGGGTTTTTGGTGAAGGAAAAATACAAAGCTCACGCTGCACTAAAAAATGTGCTAATAGAAGAAGCTCTTTTAGATCATTTTATTGTGGGAGTGACAGATGCAAGAATATTTCAAGCTCTATTAAATGTTAAAACGGAAGAACAGTTTTGAGTCTGTATAAATAACATTGCGTGTGGAAATAATCCAATTATTTTGGAGTTATCTGTCGAGGATGTATCAATATAGAATTCGAAGTGGATTGTGGAGCATCAGTGTCAGGGTTGTCCGAAGCTGATTATCTGAATAAGTTTAGTTTAATTAAATTAAAACCTAATTTTGAACTTTTCTATAATGTTTCAGGAGTATGCATCGAAATTGTTGGGAAAATTTCAGTGGAGGTTAAAGAGGGTCCATTAGATCAAAGAAAAAATTTGGAATTGGTTATCATTAAGCCTAAACGATCATTTCGTGCTTTATTGGGACGTGATTGGTTGGATGTTTTGCGACCAAACTGGAGACATATTTTGCTTTTTAAACTAATAGTAACTACAAATTGCTCTGGTCTAAATAAAATTGACGTTCAGTCGAATAGAACAAAGGTAATAAATTATATTAAATCTAAATTTACAAAAATACTGGATACGAGTTTGGCGTCTCCGATTTTGGTATATGTGGCGGGTATTGTATTACGGGACAATGCAACACCCATTTTTCATGCACCTTACACTGTGCCTTATCGTCTTAAGGAACAAGTGGACAGGGAAATTGATAGGTTGGTAAGTCAAAATATTCTAATTCCAGTCCGATATAATCGTTTCGCATAAGTCCAGTTGTTGTTGTTCCAAAAAAAGATGGTGAAGTTCGTCTTTGTATTGACTGCAAAGTGACAATTAATCGCTTTGTTCAAACGGAGCATTATCCTATCCCAACGGTTGAGGATATTTTTGCTAGTCTGGAGCATACCAGCAACTGCTTTTAAGTGAACAGTCACTGGAATATTTGACAATCAACACGCATAAAAAACGGTTTAAATATACTAGGTCACCTTTTGGAGTGTCCTCTGTACCTTCTATATTCCAGAGCGTTATGGGCCAAATTTTGAAGGGAATTAAAAATGTTAGATGTTACCTTGACGATATTATAGGGTGGGCCGCAACTAGAGAGGAAGGTAGAGAAGTTTTATTAGAAATTTTAAAAAGACTAGAACAACATAATGAGCGCATTAATTTAAATAAATGCAATTTTCTTGAAAGGTCGGTTGAATATTTGGGCCACATAATTTTTAGTGGTGGAGTCAAACCAACAGTTTCAAAAATCGAAGCTATTATTAAAGCGCCAGCCCCCCAAAACTTAAAAAAGCTTCAATCATACTTAGGACTTATTAATTATTACGGGAAATTTATTCCAAACCTATCTTCCGAGCTTTATCCATTATATCAATTGCTACGTGATGATTTAGCTTATGTTTGGTCAGAGGAATGCGAGAATACTTTTAAAAAAAGTAAAGATTTAATTTTGAGTAATCAGGTGTTAGAGTTATTTCACCCTCAGAAACCAATCGTTTTAACATCGGATGCTAGTCGGTATGGAGTGGGCTGTGTAATGTCGCACATAGTCAATGGAGCGGAAAAACCCCGGTGATGTTTGCCTCCAGCACACTCTCATCAGCTGAGAAAAATTATTCACAACTACACCGGGAGGCACTAGCTGTGATTTTTGAGGTGAAACGTTTCGAAAAATATTTGGTTGGTAAGAATTTCACTATGTGCACGGATCATAAGAGTCTTCAACAAATTTTTAATCCAAAAAAGGGAAATTCAGCAGTTGCGATCGCGAGATTACAGCACTGGGCTGTATATTTATCCATGTTCATGTACGAGATCAAGTACAAATCCGCTCAGAAGGTTGCAAATGCGGATGCACTTTCGCGATTACCAATCCAAGGCAGCACCAATATTGAAGATATTAAAATTTGTTATTTTCGCCGATCGAATGAAGTCCCGATAAATATGGAAAAAGTTAGAAATCAGACTCAAAAAGACCCTGTGTTGTCACAAGTTTATGAATATGTCTTGAATGGATAGCCAAAACTATTATTTCGTAAAATCGACAGTTTTGAGTGAAAGGGCAAGTAGCCGTGTAGGCCAAATTATTAGCAGAAGAAAGATTCGGTGGGCGATAAGCAGTTTTAAACCATATAAGTCGCCAGGACCTGATGGTATTATCCCTGCGGATATACAAAAAACTACGGATCTAACCATTTCCTGGTTAGAGGTAATTTTTAGAGGCAGCCTAGTCACATTCCCAGGAAGTGAAGGTTGTTTTCATACCTAAGGCGGGAAAACGCTCACACTGCAGTCCCAAAGACATTAGACCGATCAGCTTGGCTTCTTTCCTTTTCAAAATACTGGAAAGACCAATAGAAGCTCATATTAGAGGCACGATTGTGCCGGAAAAGCTGTCCAAATCTCAACATGCCTACTGCAAGGGGAGATCTGTAGAAACTGCTCTTCATTCTCTCACATATTTTATTGAAAAATCTTTCGAATATGGAGACTACGCGATGGTAACCTTTTTGGACATTGAGGGAGCCTTTAATAACGTGCTTACAGGGGCTATAACTAGGGCACTTTCGAATCTAGGCATGCCGCAGGGTGGCGTACTGTCCCACCTGCTCTGGAACTTGGTCATAAATGATCTGTTGCTGAGACTGGAGGATAGTGGCTTCAAGGTGGTTGACTATGCGGATGACGTTGCTATTGGTGTTCGGGAAAACTTGGCTTTTACAGGTGAAGCAAAGTTTTTGGGTCTCGTCTTGGACAGTAAATTAAACTGGAAACCGAATATTATGGAAAGGGTAAAGAAAGCTACGGTAGCGCTATACTCTTGCAAAAATGCAATTGGGAAAGGTTGGGGGCTGGAGCCCCACCTGGTCCTTTGGCTATACACAGCAGTAGTTAGACCCATTCTTCTTTATGGGGTAACAGTCTAGTGGCCTGCTCTGGACAAAACTGTCAATCTAAAGTTGTTGACAAAAGTTCAGAGAACAATCTCTCTTTGGATCATTGGTGCAATGAGGAGCACATCCACTCAGGCACTGGATACTGCTATTTCTGACTCCTCTAGATATCTTGGGAAAACAGTGGGCAGCTTGCACTGCCATACGACTGAAATCCACGTTAATGTGGACCTGCAATAATACAGGGCGCTCATCTATACTTTGTAACAAAGGGCTTCCCAAGACCACCATTATACTGTCCCGTCACTATCTTTAGATAGAAAGTTCCGGACTATTATCCCATCCAGAGAGGACTGGATGATGGATGCAGTTTTGGAACCAGGAGTTTTAAACTTCTTCACTGATGGTTCAAAACGGGATAGAGGAGTAGGGGCTGGGGTGTTCTGCGACGAACTCATGTTAAACCTCTCCCTTTGTCTCCCTGACTACTGTAGCATTTTTCATGGTGAGGTAACTGCGATAAAGGAAGTCGTGGACTAAAATTAAAGCGCTTCAATCACACCTTCTCACGTCAAAAGTAGTCTAGAACTGTCTCTCATCTCTTAACGAGATGACAGATAAGTTCAACATCCATATTATATGGGTGCCAGGACATTTCGTTAGTACGGGGAACATTAAAGCCGATGAACTGGATCGACGTGGTACAACGGACCACATTTCAAACAGCAAAAAGGATATTGAAATGCCTCTTGCGGTATGTAAACTGCTGCTTCAGGAGGAAGCCAGAAAATTGACGAATGACAGATGGTCAAATAGTACCTCATGCGTAATAACTCGGCAGATCTGGCCAAAGTTGAACTTGGCGAGATCTAAACAGCTGATCTCACTCCAGCGGAGTCAGATCAGTGTGGTTGTTGGAGTGATTACGGGGCACTGTCTCATAGGCAGACATGCGAGTAGACTTGGTTTCTTCTCACATGACAACTGTCGCAGTTGCGAGGACGAAGAGGAGGAAGATACAGTACTTCATCTTCTTTGCACCTGTCCTCGTCTGGCACGAAACAGACTGAATTTTCTAGGGGCACCCCTTTTGAACGACCTGGCGGAGCTCAGCGGGAGGGATGTCAGGCGTATCCAGCGCTTCATAGCAAGCTCAAAGTGGTTTCAATGAGTTGAAGGAAAATTTTTAAATTGTGGTGTGGCTATGGACCTTTTTGTGTCTATGCTAAGCCTAACCTAACCTACATTTGAAATAGGCATAAAATTTCTCACTGTGTTGTAAAAAGAACAGCTTACCTGTTTCCAAATTTGATTTCATTATTTCAGTATACGCCTTACAATTACGATGTTTTAGATTTGGAAGCCGGTTATCTAACCATTGAGGGTGAATACTTGGTGATTTGTTGCAAATAGATACATGGAGTTCGAAGCCTTGCAGTAAGATCTCATAAAATTTACACAATATAGCGTTTCATTTGTGCTTCGACCAAACTACAAAATACAATTCTAACTTCACAC
This sequence comes from Tipula helvola, assembly GCA_963556165.1. Taxonomy (NCBI): domain Eukaryota; kingdom Metazoa; phylum Arthropoda; class Insecta; order Diptera; family Tipulidae; genus Tipula; species Tipula helvola. The sequence continues at coordinate 42,087,164 of OY744482.1, forward strand.
ATTAAGTATGAGGCAAGAACATACAGACCTAGCGAATTATATTCACTAAATCAAAAAAGACCGAAGCAAGAGTAGACCGAATTTTTATTCGTACGAATTTTTCAGTACGAAACCAAACTACCCCATAGAGAACTCAAGGAGGGTTCTCATTTTTTGTTATTCAGGGTCGATACATTTTGTATGAATCTTGGGTTAAAGTACGGGGGGATTTTGATATTTCTACTTTATTGGTAGATATATTATAAATAATTGGCCTCTTCATTTTTTTCTGACAACGAACAAGTCGAAAAATGTTGAGAATGCCATTATTGTTAATATATTTTGTCTATAAAATGTCGAAAGAATCTTATTGAATTATCCATTATTTTTGGCCGAAATTCAGGAGATTGGATGCCAGTCGGAATGAGAAGCCGGTAAAATACAAAATTTATTATATATAAGTTCCCTCGTATTCAGAGTGCAAAATTGGATTACGAGAACTATTAAAGTAAAGAGCTTTTATGAGAGGTATAAATCTCCTCTGTCTTGTAACAAAAAGAACGTTGGAAATATAGACTATATACTGCAATATCAAACTGACATTAAAATCCAATAAGTCAACTCGAAAAAATTTCAATATTCAATGAACATAACAACAAGCTAAAAAAAAAAGTTTTTCCAAAGTGCATCATTCGTTTAATAAACAATATTTTCGTACTGTCTGTCTGGTATAATACTGATAAGATTTTAATAAGATTTTTGATATTATTTCTTAGCATCTCATATATACCTTTATCATATTTGTATATCCAGTTATATTTACTGAATAGTTTTTCATGATAATATGATTATCTATACTCTGTTATCTATTTATCATTTCCAGAATAGAAAAGTATACCAGCACAAAAACAACAACAAAACAAAACTAAATTGTAAATTTTTATATTGTATGTGCGCTTTGTGGGTAATTTACGGTGAACACTATAGTAGATATTGCAAAAAGCTCATTTTTTGTTGTTGTAAAATTGTATAAATTGTTCGTGCAATGTTTGTAACTATGTATAGCAAAATATAAAATTTGAAAAATTGAAAATGAAAAAATAGAAAATCATTAAAGATTAAAGTTAACAATGAATTTTATTACGTTCGAAAAGTAAAATATTATCTATCTATCTGTCTATCTAATTCTAGTTAGCACACTATTCGTATATAAAAGAAGTTAACATTGAAGTCATTTTGTAACTTATGCCAAGATAAGTGAATAAACTTTATATACATTTACCATATAGTGTATTTTAAATTTAGATGCAAAACGACATCAACCCTAATAAAAATTAATCTTTTATTTGGATATGGTAATGGTATATGTATTATAATATATAATGAGTAATGATTAATTAAAACCTTTCGGTGCAGAAAATATAAACGGAAATTAAATATTAAAATAATAAATACAACCGAAATCGATTTTCCTTATGTTACATTAAGCTTTCTTCTGTGTTTACCGTCTTCTATTTACCGTTTCCTTTTTTTTACATCCCCTCAGATCCCAGTGTCACGTTTCTTTTTATTTTTTATTTACTTAATTAAAATTAATACATCATTAATATTTATAAAAATAATAATAAAAATGAAAATGGTGAAAAGCTTATGTACATACGTATATTAAATGTAAAGAGCAGTAAAGTTGTACGAGTATAATGGCGGTACGGGGGTGGAGGAAGAAAAGGATTTGTTTTTGGTACTTTTCCGTCATTGTTACTATTCTTGGGAAGGCAATTAATTTTTTTTAGGATTAAGTCAAAAAATTCGTGATAACTTTCCGTCTAATATGCGTACGTACTATGTACATATATAAAACCTGGGGAATTGACAAACAGAACGAACATTTTAGATTAATATTTGATATTTCCATAAGGTTAAAAAAGTTTTTTTTTTTTTTTTTGGCATATTATTAATCGTAAAAACGTATAACCGTTATTTTTTGTGCGTTTTATGCGGTTGAACTTTATAATATTGTATTAATAAAACTTTATGGTAGTTAAGAAGAAAAATCTCAGGCCTTGTTAGCATATTGGTTTTATCCCCTTTCGAAGAAGAAGCAACAAAAAAATGAAATAACCGCAACACATAGAGATATTATTTGGTTACATATACTTGTTTATATGTATATGTGCGATTAGCTTTTTTAGGAAAAACAAAATTTTCTTATCAATGAATTAAAAGTGGGCAAATCCCAAAACACTTCATTAAATTTGATGTTCAAGTAGTTTTAGATAAGAATGAAGTACTTTTGATATATAAACAAAGTCGTATAATTTGTGTAGATTCAATTACGATAATTTAAGCTATGTATGTCTATAACTTTTAATTGTATTGTTTTTGCTCTAACTCTGTTTATACATTTAGATAAGAGTAAATACTCAGATAATTCGATTTTTCAACCAGAGTTTTTTAAAGCCAGAAGCTAACAAACAAGCGAACGGTCAGTGTATTAACCTTGAAGTAAAAAATACGTGCATCCATTAACAATTCATGATTCCATTAAAATGTTAATAAAATAACGCAATACCGACAAAACGGCTCGGTGGTTAAAGCTGTGGCATTTAGATCGGGAGGATCTAAATGCCACAGCTTTAACCACTGAGCCGCTTGGTCGGAATCAGGAATTGTTAATGGATGCACGTCTTTTTTACTTCTATAGATAAAGTTAGGAACGGCTAAATCTTCGATTTTAATATAATATTAGTAAATATTCAATAAGCACATCTATTGCTGCTTGACTTTGTATATTCAGAATTGGCGACTTTGACGATAGATGAATATTGGTGTTAATGTGATGCCTGAAGAGAGACCAATCAGCTAGCTGGTAATTAAGTCTACTGGTCGTTTCATTGATTTGCATAGTACATTTCAAAAAAGACGTGGTATTTAAATCTTAGTCTTTAAATCGGAAAAGATATTATTATTGTTAGATTATTGTTAGAATAGAAAATCTAGTACAAGGCCGTATTTAGAATTACTGGAGAAATATGTGAGTTCTGTTTGGTTCTCAATTACAAAGTTACTATTATTTAATTCGTTATATAAAACTATTCTAGCTCTGTTTAGTTTAAAGTTATCCCATAGCCTGTGTTTGGCATTAAAGTTGCCACAGATCAAATAAGATGAATTAAAACTTGTTAGTGATTATACCATCTGTTCAAGTATAACCCGAAATTTTAAAATAAAACAACAACGGTTAATTTATTCTTTAATATTTATTTTATCTCCTTTAAAATAATCACCATCGGAGGTGATACACATATGCCAACGTTTTTTCAAGTTTTCAAAACATTTTTCATAGGCCGGCAAGGGTATGGCCTTTAGCTCCCTCAGCGAATTCTCTTTTATGAACTCAATCGACTCAAAACGTTTTCCTCGAAGTGGTAATTTGAGTCTGGGGAAGAGAAAAAATCACACGGTGCCATATCAGCTGAATACGGGGCTTGCGGAATGATGTTGACGTTGTTTTTGGTCTAATAATCAAGAACAAGACGGGATGTGTGAGCATCACAATTCCGATCTTTTTCAACAAATATTCTCTCTCAAACGCTGCAATACGCCCAAATAATACTGTGCATTGACTGTTTGTCCCTCTTGAAGGAATTCTTTATGTACAATACCTCGAGAATCGAAGAAAACAGTCAAAAGAACTTTAATTTTTGAGCGGCTTTGACGTGCTTTTGTTGGGTTTGGGCTCCCCATATACGAGTCCCCATAAGCTTATTGTAACATTTTTAACGCGTTTGCACAAGAAATTTCGTTTTTAAGACAAAATTTCAGACAAGCTCTTTGTTCAACTAAATTCGATATTGTAAAATTCGCAACACACACCTGAAGTCTACTGACAGTGCTACCAACCGTAGGCAAAACAAAATTCAGCAAAATATTCAGGGTGGTCGGTTTGAATGAATAATTCCGGGTTATATTTGAACATATTGTTTGTCACAAGCAAAATCTTTTAATATCGCATTTGATGTTCCACCAGGAAAATATGCAGCTACGAATTTAACTACTCCAAATGGGGTAATTATATTAATGCCTAGGCAGTAGTGTGTGATTGATCAAATGACTGACAATAATAGCTACACCCCCATTTAGCGAATGGAATTCTTTAAAATTAGGATGGTACATTACATTATCTGGTTTAATGAATGTGTTAAATTTTGTGTAACATTTGCATTTTTACATGATTGCTTTTAAATTTACCTAATCATAAAGTATTTAAAAGCTGTTGTTGCATCTGGTAGTTTTTTATAAATTGAATGAATACTGATGATGGTATCTTTCTCAATTCTGTTGAATGCTGTAAACCAGTTATGATATCATCATGACTGATATCCAATGGTAAACCGGTGATGCAGACCTTTAGGCAGTGGCGTAGGGAAGAGGGGGTTGCGGGGGGTTGAAACCCTCCGCTGAGCTTCACTTACCATAAAATCGTTATGATGTGTCGATCCAAAAAGTAAACAAAATCATTTAAAATACGAATAAGGAAAATAATCAATACCTGTTATAGGTATAACACATGTAAACTATTTTTGATTCTTCACTTAAAAGAAATGTAAGCAAAGCAGCATAAAATTAGCTCTGTTTTTGTAGGTCTGTGTAGACCAATTTTCCAGATTAAGTCAAAATTAAATTACCTGAAGCAAAAATGTAACTAGGAAGCAACAAATTTTCAACTACAGGTTAGGTTATTATTATATATTATAAGGTAATATTTTGTTATAACATTTTTATTTTTTTCTGATATTTTAGACCATCATGGGCACGCCGCCGTATTATTGAAAATTCAATTCCAACCAAGATTTGCAATGTCCATAGTCAAAACATGTACCATCCTCCATAATGTTTTGAGGGATTAGGAGAAAATTCCCGAACGAAATATAGTGTTACCTTCAGCACCTCAAGGGCTTTCACACGATATTAATGAAGCCATAGCTATCACGGTAAAAAATTTTGTTTACTTTTAAAACTTTTTTGACTGCATATAGGTAATAGACTTTTTCGTTTAATATTAAAACTTTGAGAATTTTGGTACAGTAAACTCTGATATTTGAAACAACTAAATATAACGTTTAAAATTTGCACTCGAAAAGTATTATCTTTAGTCAACAAAGGTCGAATTTAAAACCGATAAATTTTAAAACAAAACGAAAATGCCTATAAATTAGTACCTATTTGTTGAAAAGGATAAATTAACTTTTGAAATGTAACACGCTAGGTCTAGAATATAAACTTAATAGATTGTGATCTAATAGCAAAATTTTTTAAAGAGCCATCGAAGTTTAAATTTTACACCCAAAAATTTTAAAATTAGCCAAAAAATACTATTAAATAGAGATGCTTTGTTTAAATAAAAAACTTGAAAATTGTATTCTTATCTATTTGTGGTCTTAAAATTAAAATTGATGATTGCACTTTGTAAAGTTTCAGGTTCTTTTTATAGTCATTCCAAAATTTAAAAATAGACCAGAAAATGATTAATTTTAGAAACTAAAAGCTTAAAATAAGATAGTTTTTCCTGATTAATCTTCCTGGCTAATAATGGAACTAGGCCTTCTTCTTGCGAATTCTGCAGTTCGACAATCACAAGATTGTTTCGATCTATCTGAAAATAAATTTATTAAATTGTTTCGAATTAATAAATCTATGGCGGAAGAATTGATCAATTATTTAACACCTTATTCTTTAGAACCACATCATTTTCATTTTCGTATATGTGAAATTTTTTCCACATGCTTATACCCATTCGGAAAGATTCCCTTAGTACCGAAAAAATTCCCTTAGTAGGGAATTCAAGAATACATGAAATAAAATTTCCGAACGTTCTTGTGAATTTTGACAGAGAATTTTTACATTTCCAGTTCATTTCACGTGCTAATGTGTTTAATGTACATATATGCACATAGAATTACAAGTATGATATTTAGATTTTGATAAGTATGAAATTAACCTAATTTTAGATTTTCAAGGATATCTAAACGGTTACAAATTTGGCGTACCCTCTTTAAATCTGGGTCGTAATGCATCGAAAAAACAAACATTGCACAGAACAATACATTAAATGCTTGAATTACATCATAATCGCTTGGTAAGCATATAATATATCTTTGCTGCTTATTTTCGTTAAAATATTCCTCTTTAGGTGTCTGAAACTGAGTGATTTGGTTAAATTTATAGTTTAATTTGTGGGATAACTAAACTTACAGTTTTGAAAATTAAAAGTTTTTCTATTTTATTAATGAGAGGTCCGGGAGAACTCGGGAGAAGTTTTATTAATGAAATTAAAGCAATAGTGGGAGTGTTCCACTCTTCGACTTCTAAAGTGTTTCCCGTCTCACTTAAAATTGAAAAAATATTTTTCTGCAATATTGGCCATTTGTCTCGTAGTACATCAGATTTACCAAACTGATGTTCGAAATCAAATACATAATCTGTAACAAACAAACATATAGTCTAAGGAATTTTAAAAAAATACCAATTCTGGGTCCACAAAAAAATATGGAAACTCTTCCTGTAGCTTCGTGTTTAGAGCTAGTATAGCCTTTCTCTCCTTAACTGTTCTTTTTAATAAAATTTTCACTTTATCACTTTGGGCTGGAAGAACGGCGCATTTTAAATATCTAAGGTTGTCGGTTGCATCGTATTGCTCAGAAGTTGCAGTCTCTAAAGTAGGCATCAGCGATGATGACGACGGTGCATTATAAAATTTCTTTGCAATGAAATTCAAATTTTTCAATTGACCGACGAGGTAACCAGTATTGTGATCTGGATCAAAAAATAATTCCTGAAAATATCAAAATTTGAATTAATTTAAAAAAGAAATAGTATTTAAATGGTTATTGTTATTACAAGTACTCCGAAATGTCTTTTCCAAGGTGAACAAAAACAGGTGGTATTATGGTTTAATTTTTTCTTTTTTTTTTGGATTTTTTTTTGACACAAACCAAAAGGGTTTTGAGCTATAGTATCTTAGCTACAGAATTGTCTACTTGGCAAAGGAACTTCTTTCAACATTGTTCTAAATGAATAGTTTCGATGATTTTCGTTTATATAAATAGCATACCAACTGGCTTGTGGTTACTATTATGCTACGCCTCAATTACATAGAAGAAGATTGTGGTGTCTACATCAGCAACCGAAATAGAGCTAGCAGCTGCAAATGAAGCTACCAAAAAATCAACAAATGTCAGCACAGTATTGTGAAATGTTGAAGGAAGTTGTAAAATTGTAAATTTGTAAAATTGAAAACAACTGCACTTGTTTTTTTATTGTATTCGTTATTTATCAATACCAACATTAACTCATACTACGGAATCCAATTTCAAAATATGTATATGCAAAGTCGGTACTAATAAGTTAAATTATGTTTTCTTAGAGAAAAATCATTGTTACTGACAAACTTTAAAGTGCTTACCGCTCCGCCGTAAATATTGGTAGACTTAAAGCAAATGAAGATTTCCACAGCAGCTTTAGCAACTGCAAACTTTTCTTCCCTTGATGGCTTATCTCCGTAATATAATCTTAGGTAGCGTCCAAGAATTCGGGTTAATAATTTTCTATTTTGGTCAGTAATGTACTGATTTTTATTAAACTGGTCTAATATCCCGCCTCCACCATTTACTTTGATGTGCTGCCTAATTGACTATAAAAGTAAGAGTTATCACTATACGGTATTGCTCATATAATGAATTTAATTATACGTACGTCTGTTGTAATATACACACCTGCCCCGATCGAACAATAACTCCTCTTTAGTGATATTGCTATAAAAATATGAAAAATAGTTATGATGGTCCATGTATCTTGATCCCATGATTTTGATCCGTCGTGCAAAGTTCTAAAATAAAGGAGCAACAGTACAAATACTGGAACACTAAAATTGTCACCAATTCTGAGCTTAATTGTACCCCGTATTTATCCCGAAAATATGCCAAATGGTCCCGTGGAATATTGAAAAAACTCACAACTGAATAAACAATACAGGAAAAATATTAATTTGTTTCAAACAATGAACTTACTTGAGCGCATGAATTTGCCATTAAGGGCTGAGATAATATTTAATTAATAATAATTCACTCAAGTTTATATAAATTACAAACCAAATAAACTGTAAATAATATTTAGAAATTCTTTAAAAATTCTAAAAGATTTAGTAACGTTTTGAGTAGGTACAGTTAAATTTAAAACTGATAAAATTGGAATAACCTCACTTTTTCACATTATGGCTTTTCACTCCCATATATTGTAACAATAACATGCATTAAAAGGGCACGCTACTAGATGTACACATGCACATGCATAATTAAAATAAAAGAAGTTCTAATTAATTGTATTGTAAAGTACATATATGTATGTGCAAATTAGACAGCACGTGTTTATTCAAGAAATTTAAGTGAAACAGTACCAATTTAAAAGATTTAGAATCATAATTCTGTTAATTCCCAAAGTTCAATAAAATCCGAAATTAAATCGATAAAAGTTTTAAAATTTTTTGCACTTTTTAGAAGATGATAGAAATTTGTAAATACATATATACAAATTTGAAAATTTGAACTTACAAATTAAGAATTGTACTGAATTTTTTAAAATGTTGAATTTTAAATATAAAGCAAAACGTAATTTTTCAAAATTTCCAAAATTCTGAAAATTTGTACGTTAAATTATTTAATTTTTTATTTAATTTAATGAAATCTGAAACTGAAGGGGGTTCTTACAAGGTATAGAATTTTCGAATTATTAAAAATATTGAGTTTTCAATTGAAAATTAATGCTGAATATATATCTTCTATTTGTTAGCGGTTTTGGAAAATTTCAAAAATTTCAGTACAAATTAAATTTAAAAAAAAATTCATTTTGAAATATTAACCTCTGAATAAAACCCTGTTAAGAATTTCAATTTATGGAATTATAATATTCTAGAAACTTATATTACATGCAACATCATTTAAATTATGTACTTCAATTAAGTGTTAGCTGAAATCTTAGAAGTCATTGGTTATAAAAAACAAATACAGAATTTGCTGCTTTCTTTACTGTCTTCTATGTTTAGTTTAGTTCAAAATAAATACCTTGTCAGATCATATTTTATATAGTAAATTTTCTAAATTTTAATTCCACAATTTAAAAGCAAAATGTAAATTTTCATAATTTCTAAAATTTTGAAAATGTTTACTTTAAATTTTTTTATTTTAAATTCATATGATGCCGTATACCCAGCAGAGAACGGAACAAGCGAAATCGAGTCTAATCGAAAAACCATAATAAGTTTTTTGTTTTTGTTTGATTTTTCAAAATTGAACATGATAAAACGATTTTCCTTTATTAGATAGACTCACTAGAAAATATATTGTCGCTACTATACGAATTGTGGTGACCTTAGATTTTTTAATTTTTCTTGTTCAGTATCATTTCTGTGTGTATGTGTATGTTGTGTGTATGTAATTGCATTATTATGCAAAATCAAGGATATAATAGTATATTATTCAACGAGCATATAATGATAGCTGTTATTCACGAAGATGAAGTTTGCCGACACGAGCCGATAGGCGAGTGTCGTAAATCATCTGAGTGAATAACAGCCATTATATGCGAGTAAAATACGATACTTTGTCCACGACCGACAAAAATCATTATGTTTTATAATCAAATCCTTTAAATACTCCTCAAATAATTTTCGTCGACATTTTGACGTCACAGTTTAATAATAATGAAAAATGGCAAGAGACTACTAGATAAAATTTCAAAAATCAAATAATTTACTTGGAAATATTGAATAATGAAAGAAAAGACTACTAGATAAACTAGCAGTGAATAATGGATATTATTATAAGCGATGAAACAAACGTATAATGAGCATATTATACGTTAGTCGTGGACAAAGATAATTATTTCAAATAAAATTGAAAAACATTTTGTTTGATTTTGTTCGTTTTTGAATTTACTCGTTTCATTTTGTTTTTCGTACTGCTTGCTTGTAAATATTTTTCGAAAAATTTGCTTGCAAAATATCAAACAAACTCGATCTTACTTGTAAATATTGGCATATAAAATTAAATTTTTGATGTTTACTTTAAGGTTTTAAGGTAACATTTAGTGATTTTCTGCATCATATTAGCAATTGAACAATGTAAACAAAAACCAAACGGCACATTGGTTAAAGCTATAGCGTTTAGTTCGTGAAGTGCCTTGCTTAAATTTCGAAAGTGATGAAAAAGGAATATTTTATGTAGTAAAGCAAAAAAAAAAAAAATAAGACTTTTTGTAAGGCCGATTCTAATTTCTAAAATTTTATGTTTTGATATTTTTATTTTTAGTTTTTTACTACAAATCCATAAAGGAAGCAGATACGTTGTCATTCCAGAATCTGACTCAATATAGCTTATAATAAACCTTTTTTAATAAATTAATGTGGGATTTGTTTCGTGTTTAAGACAGAAATGTAAACATTATCGTATGACATCTAATCTTCCTGATACCTTAACAAAATGCATTCTGCAGAGGATATATTTACTAACCCAATTATATCTCCGATGATTTTCAAAGTTATTAGAGAATAACCCCATTACCAAATTAAACTGAATTGTAACGTACACCACTACCTACAAAACTTACGGATTCCTAGGAGTGTGCTCTTTTCAATTTTCACGCATATATTTTTTGTATTTGGCATGGTTGAAGGTTTTCAAGCTATAACAGGCCACAAAATTCATTAAGCAGGTTATTAAGTAGTTCACTGTAATTATTTTATGGGATGTTTCCTTTAATAATTTTGAGCAAACTATTGATCCATTTTCAATATCTATTCTGAAGTACAGTGTGGCAAAGAGAAGTTGTTCGAGGTGATACCTACATGGTAAATAAAAATTCACTAGATGTGAGCATACTAGACAATCTAGTTGAATCAAGTAAAATTAAAAATACTAGATTTCTGGTTGTAATAAAATATGGCGGCTTTACTTGAAATACAAATCCGTAGTACTGGAAATCAAGTAAACAATTCTACTTGATTTTACGAATGGAATTCCGGTAAAATTATGAGAAATACGGTTTTTTAGTTAGATTTCAAGTAAAATCGAATACTAGATTTTCTTGCAAAACTATAAGATTTCCCGTATTTATTCTACTAAAGTTGTAGTAAAATAACCGGAAAAAACTACATACTTTAGCAGAATTCTAGTTAATCCTACGTCATCATTTTTTACTAGTTTATCCGTTGATTAAACTAGATTACCGTCTAAATAAATTTCAAATAATAAAAAGTTTTGGGATTTTATTTTAATTATATATCAGGTATGTTTTATTTCAGTGATTCAAATACAAACTTCAGTTATACAATATATGTATAGTGTTTATACCAAAAGTTGGCCCATTTAAATACAGATATGGATATATAGGGTGTTATTGGGACGGGTCCAAATGAGTAGGGCATGTAGCTGGGTCAATGTCATGAAATTTAGTCCACTTAAATTGTACTTGACTCTCCTGTGGTTTGAAAACTAAATCTCGCTTTGACATAATATTTTTTTTTTGTCGACTGGCCGGTTTTTCCTTATACTGCTTAGATGAAATGCAATGCTCCTGTTCGCTTTTTTTGGCATATTGATCCCTTTGGATTACACCATAAACTTTAAAATAAAATGTTTTCATTAAATATTGATAAAATTATGATGTATTTGTAACTCACATTATCGGGTAAGCCGTTCATTGGGATACATTTAAACTAAGGATAACAATAAGCCTTCGCACAATTTATTTTGTCAGTGTAGGTTGAGGATAACTATAATAAAGGTTGATTGAAAAGTAAAATGTTTTAATATAGTTTGTATAAAGATATTAATGCACAGCTTACTTACAGCTTACGTAATGAATCAATCTCCGATGGATAATTACTGCACGATAATTGTGGTGCCAATAAAATGTGTAGTGCATCCAGTTTTTTAATGTGGTCCTATTTTAATTTGCATCTCTGCAAAATCCGTCTTATTTAGGCAGATAAATGCAAATTCATCGATTTGTTGATCTATATACAGTAAAATAAAAAAAATTAAAATAATATAAAATAATATAAATTAATAAATATGTACGGCAGTATAGCTGTTGCATAAAATATTAAAACTACGTGTTTGTAATATTTCAATACTCACTTTTCTTATTTTATAATAGCACAACTTTTTTTTTTATTTCATCACAACACACCACGAAATTCAACATTTTACTGAGCAAACGGCTGAAAATTTACTAGAATTCTAGCAGGGTTGCAATGTTTTAAACAAAACGTTTAAAACGAATGTTTTAAACATGTTTTAAACAAACGTGTTTGTTTAAAACATTTTGTTTTAAACAAATGTTTAAAACATGTTTTATTTTAGAAAAAAAACATGGTTTTATTTAGTGAAATAAACTTTAATTCATACATATTAAAAATAAAACAATAAATTATGTATTAAACATCCTTAGGATAGTAAAAATTCTTAAACTATCCGTTTTTAATTTTTGTTTTGGTTTAGTGATTTCAAAACTGTCACTAATTTAGCGGCCTTCTCATTTCCCAACCTGTTGCGTAATTTTGAATGTACTAGCCCATAAGCAGAAAATAAACGCTCGATACTAGCAGATGAAGCTGCAGCAGTATGGAGTTGCATGCACAAACCGAATGAATTTTTATCAATAGTGGATTCCAACCGTCGCCACCATGTTATGGGTTTGACATTTGCAACAGCTGCCTCACCAAATAAATATTGCCCATTAAAAGGCTGCGTTTTTGCTTGATAGCTCATTATTGTGGGAATAGTTTCAGGGTGATAAATATGTGCATACTTAACTCTAAGTGATAAGACCAAGTATATGTTTTTCAGAATTTCTGGGATAATAACTCCAGATAATAACAATCTAGTAACATATCACAGTATTTCTAAATGTTCTCCCACTAATTGTCATACTGATTGTTTGAATATTGAATTGGTAAACTCATTTAAGTATCTTGGAATTCATCTAGACTCTAACCTAAATTGGAAAATTCACGTCACTAATCTAAAACATTATCTTGCGTCCGCATCCAGAATTTTTTACCTTCTTCGCGACATGTGCCCCGCTTCCGTCCTGAAAATGACGTATCATGCGTTGGTAATGACTAAAATTGAATACGGTTTACCTTGCTGGGGTGGTTGTGACATACAAACGGTTTTATTTTCTAGATGTTGTTTAATTATTTTAATTTCAGAATCATACACAGCATTTAGTAGATTATTGGCAACTTGGTCTCTATTTGGAGGTTTATAGCCAGGACGAAGCAAATGGATTAATTTTAAAAATTCTGGATGAGAGACATGATTAAACGGAGTGTTAGTGGCGTACAAAAACCTTGCAAGTTGAATATCTAGCTTGTCTTTTTCGGCTAACGTTGTTTTTACTATAAAAAAACTATAACTATACTTTACTATAAATAATTTGTATAGCTTTTGTAAAAACGAAATAGTTTGAAAACGTTTGTAAAACTTACTTTTATGACTTTGCAATTGTTCGATATTATTTTAGTAGGCGTAGCACAATCGAAAAATTGCAAACTCACAAAAGTCGTCACGTTTATGCATTATCTTATTTTTAAGAGTCAGGGTACTGACTGCTGGTGTGTAGCAACTAGTATTAAACAATATAAATAAGGGTGCCGGCAATTGACATATATTTTACTTTTTAAGTTTTAAAATTTAAAATTAAGTATCAACTTACATTTTGTTTCAGCACATACTGCAGTAGCCGTCATAGGTGTAACTATTTGCATGCATTTTTCTGTATGCTCTTTCATTCTGCCTACCAAACCAACCATTTCTTTGTTGCATTTCTGGCATTGAACCCTTTTAAAACTAAAATTTCCTTTTTTGTCATTTTCACCAATTTCATTAAAATATTGCCAAATATTTTTTTTTTTCGACCAGTCATTATTTAACTTTAAACACCGATATGGTAGCAAACTAAACAATGAATATAAAGGTAAAACTAAACGCCGTAACCGTAACACAACATGAAACTAAAAAAGACAAAATTCCGTTATTCTCTTTTTTTTTAAATACATAGAGCATACCAATCCATATTTCTTTTTATTCTCATATTAAAATTTTACTTCTCTCATTCTTGTTTCTTCATTATTATTTCCTGTGTGTACAGTGAAAATCAACAGAACCTCGCTTTTATACCACCGTGTTAAAGAAATTGTTTAATTTTCAAAACATTGAGATTTATGATCTCTACTGTATCAATAAATGCGCAAGTGGCTGTGCAACATTTTCGAAGGTTTTGATATTCAATATTCTTCATACGTATTTTTTTTTCTTTCTTACTAAAAGTGTAAAAACCAAATCGCTCATACAAGGATCATCATTTGTATTGTTGGTTTTGTTCGTATGTATGCATATTTCGTTGGTTGTTGCTTTTGTAGGTTCACGAGAGAAACTACACCGATCAAAATTTTGATAATTTATGAAATGGGAATATGTATTTATTTTATGTCATGTAGGTCTAGGTACAATGTACAGGGTGATATATCACTACTGCAAAATACAACAGTGTTTTTCATTTATGTATATCCTATAATGGGTCGGAACAGCGCGGCTTTTGTAATGTTGGTTTTGCCTTTGGCAATCTTATTTCGTTTATGGGAAGAAGAATACTAGAAAAAATTAAGAAGAAAGTACTTACAAATACACATATTTGGGCTTCCCCGAAATACACAATTTCAAAAATAGTTGCGAATAAACTGAATTTGTGGTATATTGGGCGCATCTAGCACACGTAGAGTCTACCGAAAATATGTATAGACTCTACAAGTGCAGGATACAAAAAATCTCAGTAAAAATATGTAGACTCTACGTGTTTTAGTGAGACTAAAAATTTTTGTCCACATTTTTATGTAGATTATTTTGGTTCGAAACTTGGATTTTTTTTGACATTTGTATTACTATTTCAAATTTTCGGTAGATTTTACGTGTACTATAGATGGACCCAGTTCATTTATAAGCCAAAAATAAACATGGAGGCTGATCAACAATATTCAACGCATTCTAAAGATTATTATATTTATGATAGTATGTTTTACATAATTTCAACAAGTTATCTAAGACAAAAACCAAACTATGTAGATACCTAGATATTTACATCCAGCACACGTAGAGTCTACAAATGAGATTAGTCTACATTTTAGACTATCTCAAATGTAGACTCTACGGCCCGATTGTATGAACGCAGATAGACGATATAACCTCATGGAATCGATATACCCTCATGACGATATAACCTCATGGATCGATATAAATTCATGGATAAAGTTATATCCTCTGTCTCTATCTTCTCTTTTCGGTGGATAGAACAGAGGATACAAAATGTTGTTGTTTTTTTTTAACATTTTAAAATGTTCACAGTTTGTTATCGTGTTATAGTGACGATAACATTGATTAATTAATAATTATACTTAAGAGATAAGATGGAGTCAAATAATAATCCACCGACTAAACGTATGAAAAAGGAAAAATATGAAAATTTATTTTCAATTACATAAACGTCAAAGAAAAAAGTGTTACCATTCAAATAAAAACTGGGGTGGGATCATGAAATCCGGTCGGAAATGCCGGTCGTTTATAAAATGTCACCGCAAAACCGACCGGAAAAAAATCCGTATCATGAAATCCGGTCGGTAAAAATATTGAGCAAATTTTCGTTCAGTGTATATTTTTCTAAGTTGCTATATATTTTACTATGGAGTTGTCAAAATAATAAATCAAAATAACAAATTTGTGTTTTTTTTACGACTGACTTGGGTTAATTTTTTTTTATATTTATTTTAAAATGGTCCTTAACAGGGATTAATCAATTTTATGTGATCTTTATTGTAATGGATTAAAACAAATTTAATTTACGTTTTATCTAATTTTTGTTTTATTTGCGAACTTTACTTTCATAAAATCGGCCATTAGGTTTTTCTAAATGACGTTCCTCAATATTTTAGAAGTATTATTTATTCTAATAAAAATTACTACAAATTAATGAATGGTTTTATAATAAATAAACATTTTCGAATTAATTTTTATCATTAATTAATTTTTGGTTTGAAAGTTTTGTTTTTTTTAAAGGAAAAATCGCTATCCGTCAAGTAATATCTACCGGACGATTTTTGACGGAAATTTGGGGGACGGGTGATTTCCGTCAAAATTCTACCGGTACCGGATTTCATGATACCGCCACTGCTTTAACTGCAATAAAACAGAGGATAAAAAAATATTTTAAATTGTTCATACAATAGGAAACAAATAAAATTCTCGGATAAAGATATATCTGTACTCTCGGATTTTATTTTTTCTATCCTCGTTCATACAATCGGGCCTACGTGTGCTAGATGTGCTAGATGCGCCCATTGATTAACAATAACGTTTGAAACAATAATTAAAATTTTAAATATGTTTTAAACATGTTTTAAACAAGTTTTAAACTAGTTTTAAACATATTTAATATTTTTTGTTCTAAACATGTTTTAAACAAATAAAACACGTTTTTTGTTTAAAATAAAAAAAAACGGTTTTTTTTGCAACCCTGAATTCTAGTAATATTTTAATATTATGTTCAAATTGACTAGAATATTACTAGAATCTATTTAATTTACTAGAAATTCCTTGTACAAGCAAACAGAAATATTCTTGTATTTAATTTAATTTAACTAGAATTTTACTAGGTTTCAGGTAACTACATTAAAAAATATGGCGACGCAAAAATTCAACTGGAATTCAAGTAATGTGTATTATTACTGGAAATCTGGTAATGAAATTTACGTGATTTTCATTTAATTTACCAGATATTCCGTTTTAGAAAGTATCCAGTATTTTTCTAGTAATTTTTTTTTGCTAGATTATCACTAGAATTCCAGTATAATTTAAAATATTACTGGCAATTAACTAGAAAATAGTTCAAATCTGGTTTTGATTGCAATTTTACTAGAAATCGGTTAAATTCATTTTTAAATTTTACTAAAAAATTCATTTTTCTTGATTTTTAACTAGAAATTCACTCGATTTTCACTAGAATTTGCAAAACCAGAAAATCAAGTATGCAATTACCAGATTTTGTAATGAGCGTGTAGATTCATATTTTACTTAATACTAGCTTTTAAACTATTTAACGTAAATCAAATGTCTTTAGTTTAACCCTTGTGTACGCACCCGGCTACCCGGGTAGCCATTTCAATTTTAAATATTTGTGGGGACTGCAATTTTGAAGTTAGACATTTCTAGCTTCTTGACATCCAAGAATTGACTATTAGTTTTCGATTTTTGTATAGAAACTGGATAAAAATTATTTCTTGATGGAGTTATGTATGAATAATTTTCTTTACCCTTCTAACGCACACCCGGCCACCCGGGTAGCCTGAACAAAATATAAGGAAAAGACTTAGTTTTATTTTAATTTATTTTAAATTGTATATCCCTATTCCGTTCCGCCATTGAAATGTTGTATACAAATTTAAAAATATATTATTTTACCAGTGTTCGCAAAAAGTAAGTTATTATTACCGTGCAAATACAATTATGTTTTCAAATGACTGATTTTCTGCGTGCCAAATCAAAATATAATACACCAATACCTCGATTTGCGACGGTTCGAATTGCGACGTTTCGAATTGCGACGGTACATTTGTTATACCAAATTTTAGTTTTGCGTCGCTTAAATT
The DNA here is from genome assembly GCA_963556165.1 of Tipula helvola. NCBI lineage: Eukaryota > Metazoa > Arthropoda > Insecta > Diptera > Tipulidae > Tipula > Tipula helvola. Next base: position 42,104,901 of record OY744482.1, read on the forward strand.
ATTAGTTGCATCGTTACTTAAATGTTTTCTTTCTGAAAATACGTCAAGGGTATTTAATTATGTTGCAATTTTATTTACAAGATGCATTTTTATGGAATGAATTACCGTCGCAAAGTGAGGTAGGTATGGGTGTATTTAAATATAATATTAAGGGTCACCAGAGTTCTATTTTAAGATGCATTTTAGTATCCCAAAACTCGGGCTCAAAGTCTTAACCCGAGACAATTGCCTTATACCACTGACAGACTAGGGATTAGCTAAACGAGATTAGTGAAACGAGATTAGGTAATCCACCACAAATCCATATGCGTTGACAGACTAGGGATTAGTTTCTTGCATAGAAATAAAATATTATTATGGTGATTCGCTGAAATATAACTAGTAAATCAGCTGGACTCATTGTTTAATTCAATATTTCTAAGATTTATACATTAAAACACACTAGATTTTCTTTTTCCTCGAAATTTATTCAGCACAAATTTTTTAAGATGTCATTGATTTTATAACTTCTATCATAAATTCACGCCACTTGCATTTTCAGCAATGTTTAAATAATTATTTCACATTGTAGTGCCACTTGTACCATCACTAAACCCATTACAACGAGATAAGCTCGAAAAATTTCAAGGATTTGTGCACTAATCTCGATTAGTCACTAATCCTCAAATAAAACGAGATTAGCAAATCTTCAACTTGACACACTACGGCTAATCTCGAAAAAATCACTAATCGCGCTTAGCTAATCCCTAGTCTGTCAAGGGTATTAGGCCGTTCTATTCCTAATTCTTTTCAACATGTTCATCTATAAAAATACGAACCCACAAGGATATTTGGAACAAACATTTTTTATCTATCTATTTCAACTATTATGGAATGGTGTGTTAAAATTCTGTTAGACGATGGTCTGGCATCGTCAACTAAATGGTCAAGTAGGTTTAAGTAGACGAAGTAAAACGATTCAGAATTTTAGATCTTCTTACGACGAAACTTTTGGTTCAATGCCTATTTAATTAATTGATACTTAAATTCAAATTAATGACATTTTTTCATTCAAGAATACTATCGCAAAAGTGCTTCTTATTTTAAACTCCCATTTTAAACATATCGGTATCTAATATCGGTAAAAATATGTTATCACCTAATAATTTACTTTCGAACTTTCCGTATTTGTCGAGATACTTGACATTCATTTCAACGGTGGTTGTTTGTATGACCAAATTGATTTCGTATTTTCCTAGTTCTCCATAGCATTTCAATAGTTAGGCTTTATTAAAATTCTAAAAGCCTTCTCTTTTTTTGAAAAAATTCTAAAATTTTTTAACGTGCCAAGCCAATTTTTAAACGTGCAAAATACAAAATTTATAAAATAAATGCAACAACATAGCGGAACCGGCAAAAATCTGTTGAAAAAACCGAAAAAATACACTTGGCTACCCGGGTGGGTTGGGTGTATACTAAGATACATTTTTTTGGGTATACACACAAGGGTTAAGTTCTAGGATTTACAAACACCTTTATTTTGTTGATAACACACTGGCATATTGAAGACTCTTTCGAGATTAATTTTTTAATTTCGTTCGTTCTCCTACCCCATACAAAGAAATTCAAAATAGTGTCGATTATAATAATTGCTTGCTTGTTGTAATTGTCATCAAACCAGTCTTTACTTTGGAGATCGAAATGACTTGCTTATGTCGGTACTTTTGGAATATCCTCAAGAAGAATAGTAAGGCCTTAGGAAGCCTGAATGATCAAATTAATTCGCAGTTACACCACCACAGAATATATTCTCACCAAACTTTTGTTGGAACTATGCTGGTTTTTTAACACGTTTGTCTGATGTTGAATGATGAATCGTTTCTAACCAACAGCACGAAGTTCTCGCTATAAGTGAATGCAGCTGTTAAATAAGGCTACTAGGTTATGTCTACTGTAACGAACTTTGACAATGTTGCATTTAATGATTTTATTTTTTGCCAATTGTTAAATTTTTGGAAAAAACGAAAATTAGAAAAAACATTTGTTGTCATGTGTATGTGTGAGAGTGAGACATTGCCCATGTAAAAGCTTCTTATAACTACATAATAATTAATTAATTACAAACGGGGTTGAGAGAAACTGATGACAAAGGTCATTAGTTTAATATTCATTTATGTCTCAATATGTATCGGAATGGTAAGATACTCTAAAATAAAGGTTACAACAATTTATTCAAATTGAACTACATGTACGTAATCTATACATCAAAGTCGTTCAGTTTGTCTTTTTTGACTTGTACTGAAAATGGGGGTCCTGAGACGTTTTAATAGAACCCGATTTTCCATTTATGTACATGTAAAGCAGCATATTTAAAATGAGCATTTTTTATTTCTGCCGTTCCCAGCAACGCATTTTGTATTATTTATCATTAATTTAAATCAAAAATGTGCAGCAGTGGCCGGCGAGCTGTACTCGTTTAAGTTTGGCGAAATTTAACTTAAGCGATTACCAAAGGCTCATCAAAGGCTTCATTGGCCGACGAAGAATTTTGCTTTACGCAGATATGACTTATTAGGTTGATCGTTGTTTTTGCTTAGTATTTTATTACAGCAAAGCATGAGCGAGGCGCTACAAATTTTGGTATGACTTTATTTGTTTTGGTGATTTTTTCTCCAAATAACTCACATGCCTTACTTCTGCCTTTTGTTTTGATCTCAATTATAAAGTTCATCTTATAATTTGTTGCTTATTTCTGAAGGATCCATTTTAAGGACTAAAGAATTTTCGAATGAAATTTTTTTGTTAATTGTAGGGGAGACATCCAAACCTAACTTAAATCCAGAAGATTGACAAAATATTTGAGTTTAAGTTATCTTAGTTCGGATAATTGTTAATTATAAATAAACTATCATAATTAATTTCTAAATGCTAATTATAGCACTACAAAATCCTATACTATTTTTGATCTAAAAAAATAAAAATGTAATACACGTTTTTTTGAAAGTAATATCGATTAAGTCGAGGTTTGAGAAGTTACAAAATTTTATTATTTTCTCTTTGCTTAAGGCATTGCCAAACGCAAAACCTCCGAACGGGGTTTTAAACCGGCACTTCCAATTTTTGATAAATTTGTTATTTCTACAACGAAAAAATTAAAAAAAAAGTTGAATTTTGAAAGCCGGATTATAACTTTTAAAAGTTTGTTAAAATTACATAATTTGCTTTAAAAAAAATACCTCTTTAACATTTGTCGGCGAAATTTCGATATGTGAAATTTTGTAATTTAATATTTTGATGGCATTTTCGAACTCTTGTTTCTGATCGAAATTTTACGCTTGTTTCCGTTCTCTATTACCCAGTAGTATCTCAATTCTTCCCACATTCTTATTCCCCAAATTTCCAATTTACAAAATTCTGATAGTTCCATCAATTCAAGAAAATCTTATATACTAATTTAATTTTGAAAAAGCTAAAAGTTTTTGAATTTTGGACATTCCCACTATACTAATAGGAGTTCTGACATTTAAAAAAAAAAAAATTTAACGTCCTGATTTTTCAAAAATTTGATTAAATTCTAAATTTTCTAATAATTTTAGTATGAATAAATTTCAGAATAAAAAAAAAGTAAGTAATTCTACAAGCTTCAAAGAAGCAATCTACGAGCAGGCAACTATCCTGGTTGAGGTCGCACGAGATATAAAAGATATAGAAAATGGATCAATCAAAAAAAAAAAATGATATTGTATTGTACGAGTATTTAATTTGATAATCCGTCCAGACTGAAGCACTGAGAAAAGTATTATATCAACCAATTCTTACGTTGTTGACATTATATGTTGTGGTCTGAACAAACGGAACAAATCTTCTGAAAAGAAATATTGAACATTTTGTAATTTAAATTAAAGATTTTTAGCATTATTCAGAGATGTATAAGTAATATAACTGAAGCTAATTCGTAAAGGTCGAATTAATTATGATTATAAATTATTCGAACAAGCATCAAGTTGCTAAAATTAACTCCTTAGCAAAAAATCGTATTAGAAATTTATTAAAAAACGAAATAAACGCTTCTATATGACGACTCTTATAGATTTAGTGAAAACACATTCATTATTTAATTTAATCATATCTAAATTCAATATCCAGAACCTTCATATTGACAAGAGCTATGGTTTTCTTAAAACAAGATAAGCTAAAAGTTGCACAATGCAGTCATATGTATAAAATTCTATACGAAATATACACGATAAGATCATTAGAATAAAAAAAAGATACAATGAAATGAAATATAAACCTTGTTTTCCTTTGAGCTTTGCGCAACGTTTCACAGAAATGGATTTTAATGTCAGTTCCACCGTAAACATCTGTACTATATATTGTGCGCTTTCAAATGCAAAAAAAGCTTACAATTTGCTTTTATTTTTCAAGTTACACATAAGTCTTATTTCTATTATTATTATTATCATTATCATAATTTTGTATTGTTGTTTAGGGCTTTGTTCATGCAATGAAAGGAGTCGTTGTTGTTGTTGTTATTGTCAGAATGATGAAAATATTTGTACGTATGTACATACATATATCCAACTAAGATATCGTATCGTCATGTTCATCTACATACATGAAACTGCATATTTCTGAAAGATACGAGTTTTTTTTTTGTATATACCATTCTTTCCAGGTTTAGTGTTGTGTTGTTTAATTGAAGCTTTACTTTATTTTTCTTCTGTAATAAAATGGGTTTCAAATTTCAACTTTTTCAAAGATAGTCGAATAAACAGAATTTTTACTAAATTTTCCAGCAAAAAAAACCTTTTTCTAATAATATGTATATCAAGAATCGTGAATTGCGGTTGGTTAACTTTTTGTTTGCATCGGCTCACCATTAAATCAGATCTATTTTCATTTATGTATGTCCCCCCTTTTTTCATGCTCTTTTGAACTTACGCTATTTGATATTCCCTTTCGTATATATACAAAAGCAGCTATATATCCTATCAATCTGCAAACTCATTTCACAACAGGATTTGCATAACAAAAAAAAAACGAAATTTAATTTTCTCGTGCTTTTCTTCATTTCTACATTATTGTATTTTGTATTGAATTGTGAGACGAACGAACGAAGACATTTTCACTTATATGTATATAATAAATAATTGGTGGAGGAATGGTATTAATTTTTTTGGAAAAAAATACCAAAAGTTTATGTAGAGAAAATAAATCGCGCACTTTATTTATTTAGTTGCTCCCCCTAAATTTGTGCTCTATACCCGCGAATATTCAAGGATTGTTGGTTAATAATGTTAATGAATAAAATTAATATGAAATTGTCATTTCACATTCAAAAATAATAGGCGGATTTATATATTTAAATTAAAAGCTTAAACTATTCATATACCCTAATAGTTATCTATATTCACTGCATAATAATCATAAAATTCACAGCAAAAAAATAAAAATTGCTATATATTACATTTATACCTACAGATAGAAATGAAACTGTCATTGTTGTATTTCAATTATTTTACAATCTGATAAGCAGTTGAAATCTGAAACAAACTAAAATGCACTCGAAAACAACAACAAAAAATCCATACCTATATAGCTACAGTATCATCGCGCTGATGGTATCATCATGAAATTATCAGCTCGGCAAGTAACATAAACAGAAAAATGTGTACATGTACAAATACGAGTATCGTATACCAATAGTAACAGAACAATTTTAAAATGTGGAATTAATGATTTTTTATTAAATCCAAATAGTGAATACAGAACAACAATAACAATTGTACAATGATAATGTTTTTCGCATTTCCACCAGTACCTGATAACTGTTGTGAATCAGCAAAAGATTTTTATTTTTTACAATTCTATGATATTCAAAAGCTATTAACATCGTT